>VZTV01033762.1:0-16437 GCA_013400875.1 Anhinga rufa | reverse complement strand
TCTCCAGGAAAGCCAGGCTCCATTTCAGGTAACGGTTACTTGGGAAGACAAACACCATAACTCCCAACGTCCCCCACTTCCTTGCTGAGCATGACGCCATATGGTGTGGGATATCCCTTTGGTCAGTTGGGGTCAGCTCTCCCAGCTGTGTCCCCTCCAAAGTCCTTGTGCACTCCTAGCCTCATCACTGGTGGGGTGGTGTGAGAAGCAGAAAAGGCCTTGGCTCTGTGTAAGCCCTGCTCAGCAGTTATGAAAATGTTCCTATATTGCCAATGCTGTTTTCAGCACAAATCCAAAACACAGCACCATATGACCTACTATGAAGAAAATTGACTCTATCCCAGCCAAAGCTATGTTTATAGAGAATCACAGAACCACAGGATAACTGAGGCTGTGAGGGGCTCAGGAGGTGTCTTGTCCAGCACCTTGCCCAAAGCAGGGCTAGCTCTTGGGATCAGACCAGGCTGATCAGGACTTGGTCCAGTCAGGGACTGAAACCCTCCAGGGACAGAGGTGGCACAACCTCTTGGGACAACCTGCTCTAGTGCCTCACAGATAAAAGTTTCTGCTTACACCCAGCCTGAATGTCCCCTGATGCAACATGTTGTGCCTGTTGACTCTGACCCTCCCAGAAGCCCAGCTCTATATCCTTGATGACCCCTCATAGGTGCTGGAGATTTGTTAGGTGCCCCAAAGCTGCCCCTTCTCCAGGCTGACCTCATCCAGCTCACCAGGGTGCTCCTCACAGGACAAGTGCTCTGCCTTAGGGGCTCCCCACTGAGCTCCAATTTGCCTGTTCTTTGCTATGTTGGTGGACCCAAAATTGTAGGCATTATCTAGACTTGCTGAATGAGGAATGCTGTACTTCTTTTAATGCAGCCTGGGGTACTGTTGGCCGCCTTCTCTGCCAAAGCACACTGCTGGCTCCTGTTCAGCCTGCCATATGCTAGGACCACCATTCCCTTTTCAGCAGATCTGTACCCCAGCTTGTCAGTCATGTATATGTATCATGTATAGTTATAATTTATGAGTATATAAATTTGTTATTGTGAGATAAAAGGGTGCTAAAGAATAACTTTTTTGGATTGTTTCCCAAGGTGACATTTCCTCTTGCCAGCTTTCATCTTGTTTCTGATTTAGTTATTTAGAGCATGGGACCTGTCCTTGTGAGAACTAACATGCAATGCTTTTAATAGATGAGCTATAACTCATAATTTGTTCAGTTCTATTCAAAAGAAGTCTGTATAATAACCTTGATAATATAATCAAAATTAAAGACAAAGCAAATTTAACTAAACAGAAACTAGTGAGGTATTCATGAGTGTGTTTTGATCTAAGCCAAACTCCTTGCAACATTGTCTTTCCTAGAGAATTTATTTTTTCTGGTTCCTTTAAGTGCATTTGAAAATTAAGAATTGTGGGTAGGGGTGTTTTAATACACATTGTTTATTGATGGATTTTTTTAGTTATTTAGCAGTTGTATTACATGACCAAATGTGTTTGCTCTTGGATTACCGGGTTTTGACAGTTTCCTCTTGGACTGTACTTCAACTATTCATGACCTGCTTTTCTTGTTACAGTGCTCACTGAGATTTGAGTTTGTTTTATTTTCTTATGCTAGGTAATGAAATAAGTTTTTACCTTCACATAATTTCCAAAGTAGACTTCCATGTTTGCAGTGGAACAGAATTGTGATTTTGCTGGGTTTTTTTTTTGTATGATGGAACATAGGTTTCCCTATGCTCTCCTCTAAGCTCCTCTTTTGTGTCTTCCCAGACTATACCATTCAGTTGTTATTGCTTTGTGATTTGTGAAAACCTTGCAGGGGAAGCATTTGTCTCTTTGTTGATTGTCATATCAATGCCAACAACTACAACAACAAAACTTTTTGAGACACAAGGAAATATATTTGCCATGTACTTGGAAGTACAGCAGTAGAGCACAAAGCCTTTGGAAGGCACAGGCCTTGCAAAACAATACATGTTAATTGGCTGCATTACTTTGGATCACAAACTGCATCACCAGTTCTTGCAAGCTCAAAGTAACCAGAAACATTTGGCTGAACTGTAGGAAAAGGACACTTTAAGCTTACCCCCAAAGATAATGCATTTTCACCAAAGTAATCGGTTGATAACATTTGTTTGTTTTAACATGATTTATCTAACACATGTGAAAGTTATAAAATGTTATGCCACTCTGCAGAGCGCAGCACATTGCCTGAGGCTACCTCACTGAAACATGCTTTCCTTTTACTCCAAAAATTTACAGATACAAAAAGTTCACCCACAGGGGAGTCATCTGATTTGCAGCCTCCAATACAGCATGGTGAAACTGAAATAGTGGTCATGTGGGATGCTTCCGTCTCACAGTTACTCACCAAAATGTTCATAATAGAGCAAACTCAACAGTGAGCAGCAGTGTATTCTGCTGCAAACACTACTACTTTTGAGACACTCCATGCATTTCAAGTACAAATCTCTGCTATAATGTAATCCTTACATGATGCTTGAACCACTCATATAGCTTGTTAAGGTGCTATTGGCAATCTAGGCACTCTTGTCAGATGACACTAGCATTTCCTAGCTCATAGACAAAGACCCATCACATCTCTGGTCTTAGCATCCTTCCTTTTCCTCATTCCTTTAATCTTGAAGACATTTCCTCATCATAGAATAATTTCTCTGATTACAATACTCAGAGGATGAGTCCTACTCATCAGCTTCACTCCTCTTTAACAGAATTGTTAAGCCTCTAGTTGCATTTATGACTAGTATCCAGATTTTAGATGTTTAAATTGAAGTGCAGAGTCTAGGAGAAAAATGGTCTGATAGCTGTATAAGTGGCACTTGTTAAAACCTTGTCCCAGTTTTCATGTTATTGTTGATACTGCTGGTTTGATTAACTTGCTTCATTTGACAGTTCTTCAGCATTTGCTGAGTTCTTACCCTGCTGTTTTACACCAGGGGCTTTAGAAGCCCACTTTAAAGACACTGAAAAAAATGTAGCACCCAGCTATCAACCGTTGTTTATAGCAATAGATGTGGAATTTCAAGTAACAATATGCCTGGGGCTCCTGGAAATTCTGGGTATATTAACTTATTTGTTAACAACTCTCCTCACAAAAAGGAAAAGGAAGAACTAGTCCTGAGTGTCTTGATTAAGTACTTGACTTCCTTTTTCACATGAAGAGGTAGCAGCATAATAAAATTTATGGTTCTCTTCCCCTTAAGAGTCGGAAATTGAGAGCCCTTGCTGTAGAAGTACTATCAACATGTGAAAGGAAGTTTACTACTCTCCTAGCTCTTTAATCCTAACAGTTGCTTCAATAATCTGAACGAGACACAACCATTCCTACAGAGAATAAGGGAGCTCTAGTGAATAATTGTGCACAGTGATGCCATCAACAAAATAAGCTTTGCAATTTTCCACTGAAGCTTACATTTCCTAAGCACCAGTGGTCTCCTAAAGAAAAATACCAATCCATCACACTAACATCTCTACAAGTGCAGCTTTGGATTTTCTGTCTCACAGTCATTTTGAATTTATGTCCCTGCTCCTGAGATGCTACAGCAGCTCCAAAACCACACAGTATAAAACTCTGACATAGAAGAAATGTAGCCAACTTGGGTTACCCAGCAGGTGTCCAGTGTTAATGCAGGATACTTATAGGTAACCACCAAACAGAGAAGGAGTATGAAAGGAGACATGAGTGAGAAACATATCGAGGCAGGCAATGGGATGCCAGCAGGGACCATGCAGTGTCACGGTGCTGCTGTGTATGACCAGTGGTGTTTGTAAAGAAGGGGGGCACCCGTGGTCATTATGTAGTGTTTAGAGTAAGAAATGAAGCCAAGAAAGGGGGAGATCAAGGTGGTTTGGGGAGGAACAAGTGTGGGAAAACAGAAGGAAAGGGGATAAAAGGGGCCAGTGGGGTGTAAGCAGGGGCAGGTTAGTCCATTTGCCTTGCCATGCCTGTGCCAGCCAGTTCAACCTTTCCTGTCTCCTCATTAAACTCCATTTTGGGTGGTTTTCCTGGGTAAGGGCTCCCTGTCCCATGTGTTTGGGTATGAGAGGGCTGAGTGCCTACCCTGCTGTGGGGCCAGGGGCCAGCACCAGAGAGACCCAGAGTGTGCAGGGTGGGGGTGCGTGTGTGTGGGGGTGCATTTGTGTGTGTGCATGTGTAAGGGGGACTGTGCCAGCAGCTGGACTGGGACTGCACCTGTGGAAGCCAGTGACTTGGGATACCAGTGACAGCTACTGGTTAGACTGAGGGTCTTAAGTTGAGCTACTGGAGAGACCCATATTGTATATATGTGTGAACATGCATTTATTTTCCACTAACAGACCTTCATCCTGATCAGTCAGCAAGGGGAACAGGAAGAGATCTTTGGTGCGTTCATGTCTGTGTAAGCCTGCCTGCCCGTGTTGCTCTGTGTGGCTAGCCATGCATCCATGCATATGTGCTGCATCATGTGTGCCTGCTGGCAATTCACGCTCAACGGTGGGACCCTGGGTGCTGGCAATACACGCTCAGCCCCACTGCTGGCAGGACCCAGGGGCACAGAGCTGCGGCAGCCTCACCTCCGTCATGCTACCTGATTTAGTAACTTGTAATAAAAATAGTTTGAGAATATTTTTCAGTCGCTAATTTTGCGGTTTAGCCAATAGGAAAAGTAGGCATTTCTCAGTGTTTTACGGTTGATTATGGAAAACTGAACCAAGTCACACCTATGTGTGTTACAGCCACGGTTAAGATGCCTGATCTAAATACTGTTTTAGATCTCATAGTTGAGGGTTTTCACCCGTACACACAAGCAGTGATTTTTTTTTCTCCATTCATCTGGCTGAAGGTGTTAGCAAAATTATATCTCTGCTTCCCTGGGCATGGAGTACATATTTTACTTGTTTACCCAGGAGATTTCTGAATATTTCTTCCATTTCCATTGTCAAATGAAACAAGCACAAATGAAATTGTCAAAATTCATGAGGCTTAGCCATAGAAGTAAAGGAGGACAATCTAAGGAAATTGAAAAACCTACCAGGGTCACCAAAACAAACAGGCCTCAAGTGTATTTCAGCAAAAGTGCAACTGATAGTGAAGGGTTTTTTTTTTGTATACCACCTTGTAAAGATGGCCAGAACATAAGTCCTGTAAAAGATAAATGTATTGGTGGTTTTGTGTAAAAAATAATGTCCTGATGGTTGAATGAGAGTTGTTTCACCATGCTCTCATGTACCAGTATCGTCTCACCAGTACATTATTTTTGGATGTTAATAGGTACTATTGAGAATTATCTCCCAATGACACTGCCTCTGTGGAACCTCTGCACTGGTTACAGGAAAAGCAGATTAAATGGATAGGGAAGGAGAGGCATACAAATGCTCTAAATTACTTCAGCTGCAGGTACAGCCTGGAAGTGAGACTGGAAGTTTAGAGCTGAAATTAAGGCTTTATTCTTATTGACCAGTGTGGAGTTTTCTCAGTGTGGGAGAAACACTTACTAATGATCATCAAACTTTTTGCATTTATGACTGGTCTAAACCAGACTGTGCAGCATAATACCTACACAGCCATGCAGTTTTTGCTATGAAATAAAAGATGTGGAAGATTGAACCAGTACTTCGAATCACTACTCTCACAAACAGATGCGCCTGCAACCTAATGTTTTATAATGGCTCCAGTTACTGCATTCAAAAAAAGACATACTGGATTTCACAGCCACACAATTTCATCCACACATCTGGAAGCACTTGAAGCATGTGTTATTCATCTGTCCCACGCTCAGCTCACTGTAGAATTGCTTTCCATCACCTGCACTCGAATATTTTCATAGCAGTTAAATGCTTACTTTGTTTTCAGGCTGTGCTTGGAAATGCAGTTCACTGACACAATTCTTCTCAACACAGGAAGCTCATGAGCACACTTCTGATGAGTCACTTCTGTAAATTTATTACTTTGTTGCAGTATATCTGTGACCTTACTAAACTGAAGAAACGTGCCCTGGTGAAAGAGTTTAAAGCTTATGGTACTGTATCCTATTTAAAGTAGATGACAGATCAGATGGTAAAACAAGGGCTTGGGAAAACTTTAAACAAAAATTTAAAATCCATAGAAGAGGTTGTATAGTTAGAAACTCTCATGAAGGAAGCACATGAAAATGAAATACCTAATTTAAAGACTGGGAAGAAGACAAAATAATTAAAATTACTAAAATTGTATGTTTGAAGATGATAGCTGAGGAAAGTAAAAAATGTTCCTATAGGTAAAATACAAACAATATTTCAGTTACTACTGTATGAAGGAAGTAAGATGCCTATATAGATAGTATCAACTCAGTTTAGAAAGGAAATGTGTTATTAGGCTGAGGATACCTTCACTGGAAGGCATCTAGGAAAAGACTTTTGAAAAGCTTTCAGTCTTGGGTTTCTGGCTTGAAAAGAATATGTACAAAGGTATGCCTTAATGGTTCTCCAAGCAAACCATGAAGTTTAAAGAGAAAGTCCACTCAGGTTCTTGGAGATATGAAGAATGACAGAATGTTTTCAGATTTATTTTGTGGGTCCATTGGTAGAAAACCCTAAAGGAAATTAATTTTGACTTGTAATTGTATGTTCCTTCTCTCAGTACTCTGAAGTAAGGTAGAAACATTTCTTTTGCAGTGGACTGCTGAGCAAGCCTCAGATTCATCAGTGGTGGAAAAGGCTTTTTTCTTTCTACATATTCCAAGCAAAGATTGAATCTGACAGGTGTTCTGAGAATATTCAAAGATGTTAAGAGTTGAACAACAAAAAAATACATTTCTTATGAACTCAGCCATTAGGCATAGTAGAACAAATGAAACAGATGATTAAAACAATACTGGGGATTACCAGATGACAAAGGAATAATTGAGATTTGTTAATTCCCTTAGTTCCAACAGTTCTTCAAACCTCCCTAGCTACTAACAGAAAGTCTATTTGAGGTAATGATAGGCTGAAGTATACACATGCCAGAACATCAGATGTGGAATACTAGTGCTCTCAGATACAGGGGGTAAATCATTATGCAAACATTATGTAAATTTCTGAATCAGGTACCTTTGTAAGTAGCTACTAAATGACAGAAATCCAAAACTAGAGCAAAAGCTTGTTTTGACAAATTTCAGAGAGAGGATACCTGGGAGGGTGGAGATCTGGGAATACAATTAACCTATGCAAATCTTGAACATAGGCTGTGTCACAAATGCAATGGTCTGTAACCAAACTACAGGCAAGGTCATCTCTTCTGCAAATTAAAGTTATTGGAGAGAAAAAGCAATAGATAAATTTTACCATTCAAGTCAGCTGAAACTGTGCAAGCAAGGAAATTTTTCAGAACTGTGCAGACCCATCTCTGGTGTATTCATGCAAAGATGGAACTGGGAAGAGAGGTTAATTTTTGTCTTTTCCTTCTCAGTGATTTTTAGAGAGCTGATTTTGTCTCCATAGAAGTTATTGCAAAAATGGAGACTAAAATTTAGAATTACTGTAATGATCACCATAAGAAGAAAAAGAACAGAAGTTTTTAATTCATAATAATACTAGTTTGGGAGTGCAGTCTTTAACTAAATTTGTAACATTAAATGTTTAAGTCCCATTATAAAGGTCATTTAAATAAACCCGTGTTGACCCCAAGATATAAGCTGAGAACAAAAGGCCAAATCCTTGATCCAGAGAAATCAAAGTATTCAAAAGAATTTACTTTAAAATAACTACTGAAAATATTAGTCATAGAATTCTAGGAAGGTTTCAGAGTGATGTAACTGTCTGAAAAAAATACAGAAATAGTATAACCTTGTAAACACAATAGAAATAAAAGAGTCTGAAGACTGAAACTCTCATAGTTTTCAAGATGTTAATAAATAATAAGTGACTGGCCTCTTGGGGTTAACTGTCCTCAAGATTCAGCTGCTGAGTTGGAAGGGTGTGAAGATCTTGTTGCTGCTGCAGCTGGGAACCTCAGTCTGAGTTCAGTGCCAGAATATTTTTCAAGGGGAGAGCTTATCTCTTACTGTGTAATTGTTAACAAAAACCTGAATTAATGGGTATATAAATGGATGTACTTAATTTATCACCATGTTTCTGGGTAGCCCAGGGTTAACCCTTACACGAATTTACAGGGTTTGTTATTACCTAAGCCCCTCTGATCTTGTTTTGTGGTGAGCTTTCACTATCATTTCTTCTGTTTCTTGCCTACAGCCTGATCCTTAATTCCTCTTCTATGCAATCTCTTTAGTTTGGATCATAAGCAGAAAGGAAACTGACCCTGAAGAATACAAATTAGAACTTCCAAGAACTGAATATATACACAGGTCTGGAACACAGCAATCATATTCTGGAAAAAGACTATCTGTAGTACTCTATCAGTGAAGGTATTACAGGGCTAACTACAAAACCAGTTTGAACTGTTATGGTGTCCTCTTCAAAGAGGCACTTGAACCTATAAATATAATTTTTGAATGACTAAAGAAGTGTCTCCTGGAACAGCACAATTTGCATTTGAGTTGACAGTGCCTACCTGTGGTCTGCAGGAAGACAATGGCAGGAGAAAACTGAAGAATCTCTGCCATCATCACTTGTAATGTGTCCCGCAAAAATAAATGCATTACTTCAATAGGAAGAATAATATGTAATGGAAAGAGTGTTTGCTGATTGCTAAAGTTTTCATAATTTTTTAAAGGTTGAGCTGTGTCTCATGTCCCTTCCAGTTTTCAACTTGTTTCCTGTAAACCTAACAAAGAGAAAAGGACCAGCTTAAAGTGGAAAAATGCCAGCTTAAATGGAAAGAGCTTAGCTCTTCTGGAAAGAAAAAAAAAAGAAAAGGTAAATTAGCCTTAAAGCAGTCCATTAACTGGAATAAGACAAGAAATCCTGGAAAGTTGCAAGCCTGAAATGTGGTGCAAAACTGTGTTTATTTTGACTGGACAAAATTAAATCATAAGCATAAGCATAAAGCATTGGCATTAGACTTTAGCTTGACTAAGAAGGTTCTAATAAAATTGTAATGAGTAATAATACAATACTGTGTGAGCAATTGGCACCCTAACCATTCAATGAGTTAATATGAAATTCAGTATTCTAAGCTGAAAGAGTCTTAAAGAATAGCTTTTTATAAGCTTCCCAAGGTGACATTGACTACTGCTTGCTGCACCCATTGTTTCCAACAGGTGATATGATCACTGTTGTAGTGATCACTTGTGTGCATTATATAATTTTAATTCTTTTAACAGAAAAATTAAGTACGATAGCTCATAGCTTGACTTTTTCAAAACACTTCAAAACACATTTTAACTCCAATAACTTTGCCTGTGAATGTTTAGAGAGATGAATCTAACAACAAACAAGCCAAGAAAATTAATACTTTGAATTTTATTAAATATAAGGATTTGTCTCTATGAGATGTACTCTTCAACCTTCTAAGTAGTCTCTTCTCTCCTTTTGGATTCTCTGGGTGATCACAATTCTCCTAAAAGTGTTGAAATGAGACGAGGGTTTAGACTTTCCATTCATGGGGACACCAGCACAAAGTCAACAGTAAGTAACCTCAATTTTTCCCCAGTAGTCTCTCTTGTGCTTACATGCACGAAGTTATCCATCATGCTGCCCAAAGCCCTGTTCAGAGTCACTGCTCCCTAGATGATCTCCTCCAAGCTCTAAGCACACTCTAGTCTTTGACTGAAGATACATGACTTTTTTTTTTGCCTGTATTAGGGCAAGTACTATTTGTTTGTAACCCACTTACCAAGTGAGCTGTGTCCTTCCTTGAGAGGAATGTTTGACCTGCTACATTCATTTGAAATTTAGCTTCTGCAAAATGAGTTGCACTTAATCATGATGCCAACAAACAGTAGGAAACTGATGACACACTTTGTTTCCTAGGATCTTGTGCAGCTGGATACAAGTTCAATCAAAGTCAACAAGCCTTGAATAAAAAGGATGAGAAATTCTTCATTTAAATGAACTTTGCTTCATATTTACTTGGCTTTTTGGTCTTTGTGAACTCCTGAGCCTCAAGAATAATGCTGTAAACCTGTGTGCACTTAGTATTATTACCACTTGAGAACTATAGGCATGTTCCTCAGATACTTCCGTTAGCTTTCCCACAATTACAAAATGGTTGTCACACAGCTCCTGATCAATGCTGATTGAAGAAAAAAATTAATAAAGTTTTTAAATATTTAATTTCAGAGATAAATGCACAATTTTCAGAATAGAGAGAAGCCTTTGACTGAAGAGTTATTTATTTATTTATTTAGTTAAGCCGGCATTGTTATATGGGTACATTTGATGGGATATAACTACAGCAGATCTCTGTCTTAAGTCTATGTATTTTAGCAGTCCACGCACATCTCTTTCTGCTGACAGTCTTGCAGTGTCTGCTTAGATGAAGTAGGTTCTCACTGTTCCTTGTTCCTTTCTTCTTTTTGGCAGAGAGCTCCTTCTTGAAAGCTCTGTGTTTGAGGGGGTTTTGCTATTGTTTTGGTTTATATTGTTGTTTTGTTTTGTTTTCCTCTACAGTTCTTAAGGCCTAGAAACATGTTTTATCAATTGGCAATAAAACTAAATAAATGGCTTTCTTCCTTTGATGTTATAAGAAAGGACTAACCCAAGCTCGATATATTGGAGTGACATCTTTGTTCTTGGGTAGCATAGGAGCCCAGTGTATTTCTTTGTTACACAAGTAATGAGCTAGATAAGGTGAATTTCACACAATACTGTTCCCCATTCCATCTTGGCTTGAGACAAATTTCTGTTACTTTTCTTATTGTAGTGGTCAAAGGAAGCATGTATATGCAATGATATAAAATAATCATAGAAGGAATCAAACCCTATTATTTTTCACAAAATCAAAAAGCAGAGGAAACTCAGAAATAACAGATGCCAGAAAGCAACTTGTCTGTGCAGCCTGCATTCAGCTCTCCTTATTGCATCCCTGTCTTAATTGCACAATCACATTTACACAGGATCTGTCTCATGCAGGGCCTGGAAAGGGTAGTGCTCACTAATAAGTAGTTGTTTGCATTCCTGGTTCTTCCTGGTTGTTCCATGTGTTTTCTCAAGTCTTAGTTACTGATTACCAGTAAAACCTGTATTACATTAGCCCTTGGTCCTTTGCTTAAGGCCTTTTTCTTATAGTGCCCAGAACTATTACATTTAATTTTTTCACAGAATGAGTTTTTATTATATAAAAATATAAAACAATACATAGCATGTTCTATATTCAAACCATTAATTAATTTTAATTAACTTTGCATACTAACTTTTTGCCTTAGTAAAACTGGATGTCCCAGCTGAGATAAGATACATGTCAAACAATGATGATAGGTTCCATGTAACATGCTCTAGGATATCATGGCTGGTCTTCAGATGCTGTTTCAGAGTGGGAGCAAGACTTACATAGGTCTTATGTCTTGTCTACTAGCCCACTGTGGATTTCTTGGATACCTTGTGACACCTCAAATGCCATAGACAACAATGTTTAAGCAAATGGTGTCAATCACCTAGTCAATATATTCACTTCAGTCTTAAAACTATTCAGTGTCCCTCAATATTGACACTGGCACAAGTATCTTCCTTCCAGAAATAAGTACTTTTGTACCAAGCCTATATAATACACTAAAGAAGCTCTATCAATGAATTAAATTCAGTGTTGGACACATGCAGACATGTCATGTCATCATGTGATTCTGGAGAAAAGGAGGCTCAGGGGAGACCTTATTGCTCTCTACAACTTCCTGAAAGGAGGTTGTAGTGAGGTGGGGTCGGTCTCTTCTCCCAAGTAACAAGTGATAAGATGAGAGGAAATGGCCTCAAGTTGCATCAGGGGAGCTTTAGATTGGATACTAGGAAATATTACTTCACTGAAAGGGCTGTCAGGAATTGGAACAGGCTGCCCAGGGAAGTGGTGGAGTCACCATCCCTGGAGGTATTTAAAAGACATTTGAATGTGGTGCTTGGGGACATGGTTTAGTGGTGAACTGGCAGTGTTAGGTTTATGGTTGGACTCGATGATCTTAAAGGTCTTTTCCAACTTATATGATTCTGTATGTATTCTGTGTATTCTATGATACAATTGTTGGAATTTTCCATATGTGTTTTTACCCCATAGATGATTCCTTCTGTCCTTCCAGTCTATGTAGGTATAACTTCAGTATCTTCTCCATTACAACTTCTAACCTCATTATCATCACATGATCAGTTTTGCTTTCCATTTCTCACACTTTTTTTATCTCAGTCCTTAGCTCTGTGCTCCTCCTGTTCCTGTAACTGACACGTCATTCCTAATCCAATCTCTGTCTCTGATGTTGCTCCTGTTTTTTCAGTTCTCTTCCCACTCAAATCCATTTTCTCTCTTCTGGTGTTCCACCTGACCTTACCTACAAATATCCTTTTTTCTCACTACCTTCTAGTCTTAGACTAATTTCTAGATCCCTCTTCAATCTCTCCATGTTTCTTTTGACTTCCTTAAGTCTTTTATTAAATCTTGTCCTCAGTTATTGCCAGTTCTGCTCTCATCTTTTCTCTTTGTTCTTCATAATTTCTAATTCTATCCTCTTTCAAATTACCTTTGCTTTTATCTGTCCTAATTCCCAGTGTTTTCATTCAGTCTTTCCTAATCTCTTCCCAGTTCCCAGTATGTATGCATTGGGTTTGCATGGCAAGGTTTTGGTAGCGGGGTGGGGCTACAGGAGTGACTTCTGTGAGAAGCTACTAGAAGCTTCCTCCATGACCAATACAGCCAATGCCAACCGGCTCCAAGATGGAACTGCTGCTGGACAAGGCTGAGCCCATCAGTGACTGTCATAGTACCTCTGGGATAACATATTTAAGAAGGGCGAAGGAAAAAAACCCAAANCGAAGGAAAAAAACCCAAACCTGTGCAATTGCAGCCAGAGACAAGAGTGAGAATATATGACAGAAACAACTCTGTAGACACCAAGATCAGTGAAGGAGGGGGAAGAGGTGCTCCAGGCACCAGAGCAGAGATTTCCCCTGCAGCCCGTGGTGAAGACCATGGTGAGGCAGGCTGTCCCCCTGAAGCCTGTGGAGGTTAACAGTGAGGCAGATACCCACCTGCAGCCTGTGGAGGACCCCATGCTGGAGCAGGAAGATGCATGAAGGAGGCTGTGACCCCATGGGAAGCCCATGCTGGAGCAGGCTCCTGGCATTACCAGTGGACCCGTGGAGAGAGGAGCCCATGCTGAAGCAGGTTTTCTGGCAGGACTTCTGATCCTGCAGGGAACCCATGCTGTAGCAGTCTGTTCCTGAAGGACTGCAGCCCGCGGAAGGGACCCACACTGGATCAGTTAATGAAGAACTGTAGCCTGTGGGAAGGACTCACGTTGGAAAGTCTACAGAGGACTGTCTCCTGTGGGAGGGACCCCATGCTGGAGCAGGAGGAGAATGTGAGGAGTCTTCCCCCTGAGGAGGAAGGAGCGGCAGAGGCAATGTGTGATGAAATGACCGCAACCCTCATTCCCCATCCCCCTGCACTGCTGCGGGGGAGGAGGTAGAGAAAATTGGGGATGAAGTTAAGCCTGGGAAGAAGGGAGGGGTGGAAGAAATGTGTTTTAAGACTTGGTTTTAAGACTTGGTTTTATTTTTATTGCCCTACTCCGATTTGATTGGTAATAAATTAAATTCATTTTCCCCATGTCAAGTCTGTTTTGCCCGTGACAGTAACTGCTAAGTGATCTCCCCCTATCCTTATCTCCACCCATGAGCCTTTCATCATATTTTCTCTCCCCTTTCCAGTTGAGGGGGAGAGGTAGAGTGGCTTTGGTGGGCACCTGACATCCAGCCAGGGTCAACCCACCTCAGCACAGAAACTCAAGAAACAATATCAACTTGCCTCCATCAGCTCTATGTTCTTTGTTCAACTGCTCTCAACATTTCAGCAACCTCTTTTATATTCTCATGCTGACTGCTGTCTCCACTTTTCTATTGGTTTATTTGGTTTCTGACCTACATCTTGTCATCTTGTTATTCAAATCAATAGCCTCTTCTTCCTCATATGCTGAGTACAGAATTTTAGCTGCTGTGAAAACATGGTAGGAACATTACTTTTAGTTGTTTTGTCTGCTGCTGGATTCCAGATCTTTAAGACCAGAGCACAAAAAGCCGTACTTAGAGAAAAGGTGAAAGCTACACATTATGAATGAACTCTTTCAAATGTATGAATGAGATTAAGGAAACCTTTATTAAGCATAGGAAATTTGATTTTTCAAGACTTTGTAAATTAGCCAGATTTGTGTAGATTTCCATACATTTACAGTAACATAAATTAACCCCCCTGCCAAAAGTCAAGCTCTTTTTCTGAAGACAAGGAACTTAGGGAAAGGAGTTTCCTGCATAATATAATTTCTATGCAGCATAATTTGAGAACTAATAGGACTCCAGATTTGTATAAAAGCAATTTTACCAGACTAACTCAGACTATTCTGTATAAAACTAAAAA
Organism: Anhinga rufa; assembly: GCA_013400875.1. Classification (NCBI taxonomy): domain Eukaryota; kingdom Metazoa; phylum Chordata; class Aves; order Suliformes; family Anhingidae; genus Anhinga; species Anhinga rufa. Next base: position 1,961 of record VZTV01033762.1, on the reverse strand, counting down.
TATAAACATTTTCTACACCTGAGACTTTGTGCAATACCGTAAGCCTGATCCAGGATGCAGATAACTAACACCACTCAGAATACAGAAGAATCAGATTCTCATTAAACACTACAGCCTGACACTGTTTCAGTTATGACTTATTTCACATGCTACAGACACAATGGAAAATTTAAACATGGTCACAGTTCAGATAGCAGAATATCAAGGAGAATTCTTAATCAACAGGAAGGGTTGTAGTGACTAAGTTGATCAAAATTTTCTTTGTATGCCCTTATCCAAAGTTCATTGACTTTGTTAAGAGTCTATCGACTTCTGTGCCCTTTAAAAGGGGTTTAAGTGCCTCTTTCTGTGAGATTACTACAGGATATTGAGCTCCCTCATGGTAAACTGTGTGATCTTTCCTTGAACAGAGTATTGTTCTGTTTGATATATAATATTTCATCTGAAAATGAAAATCTCAAATACCTAAAACATAGCAGCATTATTTTAAAACAAAAGCATTATTCTGATTAATTCATTAATGCAAATGCTAAATTTTAATTTGTGTATGGCATTTTGAAAGAACTTGGTCAATGTTAATATCTGTCAATTTCAGCAAGATAAATAATTTCTGAATTCCAGATTTTCACCTGGGAGCTTTTTAATGATTGTCATGTTACACATGAGAGCTCATTTCAAGACAAACTGATTACATTTCTATTTAAATATTATATTCAAGACTGTACAGACATAGCTCAGCTAGCTGAAATAAATTTGTATGCATAGGGCTATATACAAATTCTATGTAAGCATTCTGCATAAATGGATTTGTAGGTTGGCGAGCAAAAGATAAATATAGTTGAGCTAATAGGATCAGCTGTCACAGCTCCCATTGGCCTTCTGACGTTAAGATACAGCTGAGTTAAGACACCCTAGTTACTGCCACTCCTCTTCATCTATATCCCTTACGTGAACAAAATAGGTACATATAATCAAAGAGATCCTACACCACTGACTGGAAGTGAGGTATTCTTTTTGTGGTTCTATCTGGTAGACTAAAAGTCATATCCACCATGAAGAAACAGTTGAAACACTAAAAAATGGACCACAATCTATAAATATAGACATTTAATAACCATATAAAATATTTTTGTAAATGAAATTCAGAAGATCTATTTCTTCTGACTTCTTTTTATTTTTGTCTTTGCACTTTCAGTGGGCATGTCAATGAAGAGTTAATCTTAATAACAGGGTAGGTATGTACTACAATAAACAATCTTTCAGGTTGATTAGATACCTGAGAGATAATACTGAGACATTTAGTAATTACAATTCTCATTATTCTTACTATATGATTATAATTTTCTTATTGTATGACACATCATAGAATGATACTATTTTAAAGTACTGTAGTTCCCAAGAACCATTTATATATAAACCCAACTAAATTCTTTGGCCTTGATTGAAAATCATCCCTCAGACCAGGAATAGAAGATTCTTGAAACTAAATACACACACCTAAATGCTTTCTTTACATTGTGTAACATAAAGGCAAAATTGGCATTTACATAATGGGTGATGTGATGGTTGTAGGCCATTTTGGGCATAGAGATAATGAAATGATAGGGTTTTTGATTCTCAGAGAAGTAAGGAGGAGTGTCAGCAGAACTGCCACGTTGGACTTCCAGAGGGCAGACATTGGCCTGTTTAGGAGACTGAAGGGGAAAGAAGTCCAGGAAGGCTGGACATTCTTCAAGCATGAAGTCTTAAAGGCACAGCAGCAGGCTGTCCCCATATGCTGAAAGACAATCCAACAGGGAAGAATACCAGCCTGGCTGAACAGAGCATTTTGGCTGGAACTCAGAAGAAAAAGGAGAGTTTATTACCTTTGGAAGAAGGGACAGGCAAGTCAGGAGAACTACAAAGGTGTAGTGAGGTTATGCAGGAAGATACTTCTAAAAACACATTAGCAGCAAAAGGAG
>VZTV01033751.1:0-20175 GCA_013400875.1 Anhinga rufa | reverse complement strand
CGGGCGGCAGATGCGCGACCGGCGGGGACCTTCCGACGGCCAGCTCGCCCCGGCGGAGGGCGGGAGGGGGATGCTCGGCGAGGGGAGCGCACACACCGCCGCTTCTGCCTGAGGAGGCACAAGGTAAGCCCGCCGCCGCCGCTGCCCCCGGCTCTGCCCGCGCCGCCGCGGGGCTCTGCCTCGCCTCCCGCCCCTCGCCAGGACTCCTGGAACGCACACACGCACCCCACACACCCCCCCAGTTCCCCGGTTTTCCCCGTTAAAAACTTGGTAGGGATGAGGATAAGGCTGAGCGGCGGCGGGAGCGTTATGCAATAGCCTCCCTGCCTGCCTGCGAACAGCGATTGCGTCCAGTAACTTTCCTGACAGAAAAGGAGAGAATATCGCTATGCCCGCGCCGAACCGCTACTTTCTTCTAGAAAAATACCACCGTTTCCTCTCACGCCGCCTGGCAGGGGAGAGGTGTAGCTGGAGGATTTGGGGCAGATGCACCCAGGGCTTTTAGTTTTTCAGCCGATCGATCGCGAGGAACTACCACCGCTTATTAACTTCAGCGCTGGGAAGTCCAAACGCGGTCCTAATGAAGTGCCCATGCAACATGGCAACGGAGGAACGTTGGCCGTGTTCATCCGGTAACTTGCGGCATAGCACTTCATTAAAAACCAGAGGAACCCCAAAAATCCTCGTGTCGGGGGCTGAAGGTGCTGCTATTCGGTGAGCTGTCAGCATTGGGAAGCAGTGGTCCTCCCGATTTAATACACCGTTCCACCCCCCCACGTCCCCTGTCACCATCATCAAGCGCATTTACATCGGAGATGCTGTGAAAATGCAGTAGGCAAATGGGACAAAAGGGAGCGTGGATCCAGCACCAAAGTCATAGTCCTGCACCTTGCGAGGCATCCAGAGCTTCCCGCTGTGCATTTCCATCTTGCTTCCCTATCGCTAGTAAAAACCCTCTCCTGCGACCTCAATGTCTCCACTTAATGCATGTTTACACAGAGTTACAGCAGCGAGGGGGACGCAGGACTGCAGTTAGCGTGGCTCTCTTTGGGGGGGGGGGTGGCAAGCCCTGGCAAAACAGGGACCCCTCCTGTAATGCCGAGATATTCTCTGCTTATGTCACCCTCTCCCGAGGGCTCTGTCCCAAAGGAGCCGTGTCCCCCTCTCTGCCACGAGCCGGAACAGGCAGTGGAGCAGTTTCGTTTGACCTTGTATGTCTAAGCAGCTAAAATCCCACACGAACATCACGGAGGAGAATTTAACTCATTAGGCTCTATGGTTGGGAAGTTTGGAAAGACCTGTTTTTCCAACCTCCGAGAATCATTATTTTTCTGCTGAATGCTGGAAAGCGATAACAAAACAGTAACAGGTCATGTCTAATATCAGCTGGGAATTTATTCCCTCCGCTGGAGTGTTTTATCGTGATTACTGTTCATATTTACAGCGCCGGCAGGAATGCTGCATGTATCAAGGTTAAAATCTAGCTGCTAGATGGAAAAACTACTAGCTAAAAAATAAATAAATTAATTTTAAAAAATCACATGCTGTGTAACTGTTCTAGCCATGTACTCAGAATAATTTAATGTAAAATTTCAAACAAACATATCTATAGTAAAAATATGACAAGCAGAGAGAGTAACATATTTCCTTACTTTTGGTGTGGAGCCTATTGGTGTTCTGCCAGTCTGCTCATGCCTGCCTTTACCACAGTAATACTGTTCTCTTCAAGTACAAATAACAGTTCCAAGTTAAAAGCTCGATTTTTTTTTTCTAGCATTATGAATGCGTATGAGCAGCTCACATGAAAATATCTTGGTGCTCAGATATTACTAAATTATCATCTGGAGGTTTATATTGTTCTACACAGTGATGGCATATGGTCATTGATTTCAATACAAGTACATAATGTGTATTGCTAATCTAAATACTCATACTGAACACTTGTAAAATAAAATTACTGCCCCAGAGTTTAAGGTGCTGTTGCATTTAAAGCATACTGCCTTCATAGCATGAGCTCGCTGGGGAAGGCTGATACTAAATAAGATTATTTTTTTTTGGCAAGGACATCATGATGCCCTTGATGAAAAATATGTGGGTTTTATGACTCCATAGTTATTAGTGATGTATATTTTTAACAAGATGCTCAAAATAATTCTAATCATGAATGAAATCAGTGCCTTTCCCCCAGACTGACACATAAAAAACCAGCCGGCCAACAGCACCACACAAGTATTAGTTACTTATCAAGAGGGACAGCACTTAACATTCTATGCACCCTTCTACTAATTAAGCTCACAAACCAGTAGCTCATAAGATCATCGCTGCGTTTTTTTCCCAGTTAACTATTTCACTGACAGAAGCATTTCTGCATGAGANGGGAGAGAGTAGCTAAGTTGAATGGAGATTAACATATAGAAGGAAAATATGGCTAAGAAGCCCAAGAGCCTGCACAAGTGCCGAATCACAGCGTGCGTCGTCTTCCTGACATGCACTACCGGGGACCGAACACTATTGGTCACCACAACACACCGTTACGTTACTTGGAAATCCAAACTCAACAACAGATTGTACAAACGACAGTGAGATACTAACGCTGATGTTTTTGTTTATCCTGTTCTGGAGAATTTAAAAGCAAACATAGCAATACCGGTCCTCTGCAGTGACCGACGTGGTAGCGGAAGCCAGGGAAACCTATTAGCTTGCCAAAAATCTATGCTGGAATATAAGGATACCCTCCACAAAGGTACTGAGCTGTGATACCTCCAGGCAGTTCCTTATCCAGCCATAGTAATCTTGGACAGGGAGAACAGAGGATACGTAGTCACATAATTCATGCATACTTGAGGAAATTACAGTAAATCTAGAATATTTGAGAACATAAAAAATTCACATGCTTGTTTAAACTAGCTATTAAAAAGGTCTTATATTCTGCTTTATGATAGCCACTATTTAAAGAACTGCTGAAGATTTGTGCAAGATATTAAAAAACATGTAAGCAACAAATCCATTTTATAGCACAATACTCCCTTATATTTATATTAATCAGTTTGCAAATTAAATAGGCTTTAAGGACATGAGATCATAAGCATATTCTAAGGAAAAAAAATATCTCAGAGTGGTGAATTCAGTGGAGGCTCCATATTTAGCCTTCTGAAAATCAGTGCTTGATTTTATTCTGCTTAGAAAATACTGTATAACCTATGAACAGACACACAGATACAACTCACTAGGTATTGACATTCAATTTTAAATTATTATTTGACCACACAGAATGTGATCAGAGCATTCTCTTATTTTAGTGGCACATCCCCACTTTGAAGTCTATTTAATACAATTTTACTACATTTGGGCAGAAAACAGCCTCTCTGCTGATCCCTTAATACTCTCTAAAATAGTTCGACTCATTTCTGTGTTTGCACAGCACAGTGTCATGGTGATCAGTGCCTTAAAACTCACCTGCTTTCCAGTTATACGGGTAAGCACAAGTCTCATAGGCGAAGATAACTGGTTGTAAAAACAGCAATTCAGTGATCAAACAGCAACTCTTGGTGTCCTCCTCTTTGCCTGGATTTTTCCCTTCAGTGGCAGAAAGACACCAGGCCTGGTTTTACTCCAGTAATAGTTTTTCCAGCCAAATCCACTGATTTCAGTACAGAGGAATGCAGAAGAATAAGGGCCATTTTCACAGTCAGAATTAAACAGAGATGGATTTAAAAGCCCTGGGAGTAAAGGCCTCCAAGCTCCTACGATCTTTGGGTGCAGATCTGAACTTCTTAATCTATCACTAAGAGAGGAGATTTTTGTCCTTACGGGAAAGTGCTGGAGCTCTATCACATGCCAAATTCCCCAATCCATGTGCATCGCTGATCATTTGGCCGCCTCAGACTCAGCCCGTATCAAAAAAGCGTGTTAAACATCTCACAAATGCTGCGTAGTTATGGCCAAATATATCTGAGGCTGCAGCAACTAAAAAAGACAGACTGGAGTAGTCGTTTGTAACCAGTAGTATGCTTGCACCAGTGTGCTCACGTACATGTGACAAATTCAACTGTAAGGCTAAGCACAGCCAAATTACATGGAAATTTCTAATATTTTAAATGAGACCTTAGTATTAATTTTCAGTGCAAGAAACTACAACTAGTAAAATAGTAATAATATTGGAATACCTAAGAAGCCAAACAAACCAAAGTATTCACACATCGTGCGGTACTTAACGTTCAGGAGAGCAGGATGGAGTCATTGGCCAGCGACACAGAAAAAGGAACATTTCACTAGAGGACTACGACAGTCTTAGATAAACTGTTCACTGCACTGGCTTTTCCTGCAGGAACGCTACCAGTTTGGATTCTAAAATCCTCATCTAACACCACAGTTTCATGAAACAGGCTAAAAATGCAGTCACACAGTGGACCAAAGAACATGTAAGCACGTGGCTTTTGCACCTGATTTAACAAGATCTGCAGAAACAGCATACGGCCTAGCACACTGACTTCTTAACAGCAAATAAGCATTGCAGAAGCCCTCTGCAGACTTTTTCTTTTTCTATAGGTGCTGTCTGCCTCAGCAGTGTGGTCCTTTTTCAGCATCAGTTTTGTGTGCTGAAGAACACTTTCTCCCGTATTGATTTCTACTTGGACACCCTGCTCCTTTGGACACAAAGCTCAAGTCTTCTGCTCATCTCCAGAGAGACCATTAACTTTTTTTTTTAGCAGTCTACACCCTCCAAAGACTTTTTCCTCTATCTGTATTTACTTTTCCTTCCATTTTACCTGCTACAGAAATTCCTTATTATTCGCACTGAAATAATACTGGCAAAATCCCAACTTGAACTCATGTTTGTGACATCCATGGGGAAGGGAAGCAAGTGGTTTGTGTTATTTTTGCCTGTCCATGATTGCTATAGCATGCTTGTAAACAAAGCCCACATAGTTACAAAATTAAACAAAAAACAAAAGCAAAGGAAGATCATTCCGTATGGTCTAAGTGAGGAGGAAGTGTCAAAAGCGTACAAAGAAAGGTTTACTCGTTTTGTGCTCTTCCCCCCCTTCCCTACTTGTTTTATACCTGCCCTTCCTCCCCTCCTCATTTTCTTTTAACCTCCAGGAAAAATGCAGACACCTAGTCAGTAATTCAGTCATACAAGAGACCGTCCCACAGAACAAGTCATGGCCACACCACTTAAAGCTGTAGAATCTTCACTGTACTGCCAAAAATGTCTGGCCCAATTTCCAATTAGTTAAAAATTGTCATTTTGCATTTAGACCCAGCTTTGACCAGAATTACAAGACCTATACCGCTTAAATACTTAAGTCCCACCTCCATAGTGACCTAATCCACAGAACTAAGAAGTCTGGTTAAATTTCAGTGAGACACACAAAGCAAAACAGAGGTATGACAGCCCACCGCTGTGACCACAGCATGGATGGATATAGCCAAACTGTATTTAAACAGGGTAGTTTTGGTATCGGTAATACCCAGCTTCACTGCAGCAAGCCTGCTTTGTGCTTCCTGGAAAATCACAGCAGCCAGCACTCACGCCAGAGCTGTGATGATGTTGCTTGGGAAAAGTCAGTGAGGTCAAAGCTGGTGCAAGTTACGCAAGTTACAGCCATGGTGTAAATGATTTTTAAAAACTAAAACAGAGGCTCTATGATGCTCAGTACAAAAGGACATAAGCAGGTATGTGAATTTGAGACTGTATTTAAAGTCAGTAACATGAAAAGTAGTTTTGGTCTGGTTAGTTACTTCCTGCTCTCCTTGGGAGAAGAAGGAAGACAATTCATTGAAATCACTCATGTTTGTGTATTTATATATGAATAAGAAAGAAATCTGCAGCAATCCCAATCTCTCCTTCAAATCATTAGTAATTGATTGTTCGTGCCCATTTTGTTATTACATTCATTATTCTCCTCTGCAAATACAATCAGAAATGAATGAGGAGATATCCACAAGTAAAGAAATTTAACTTGTGGATCAGTTTAATACATTTTTGTGTATCAAGGCCATCAGCAAATAGAACACAGCAATATCTCTAAGGAGCTGACAAAGAGACAGATAAAACATCCCAATGCTGAAGAGAGTAATTCAGCAGAAATTATGCTTGAACTGCCAGTAACACCGATAACGCTGATCCATTCTGTAGACTGAGCCTAACTTGCTGAATTCAAGATGAATCTGTGTACTTTAGGTAGTCCTAGCTGAGCAAGCTGGTGAGAATAACGTGTTATATTCTTGCATTCACACTTTGTGATAGCGCAAAAACACAGAAAGCCGCAATAAACGTGATGCAAATTATCTGTCTGGTAGACAGTTCTGGTGCCTAGAGCGTTACCGGGCAATTCTGATTAGCAACGGAGTTCTCAGGCGCGATCCTGCGGCTTTGGACAAGCAGAGTCTAACTTGAACGGACAAAAGGGGCATATGAATATTCTTAAGAGGATCTCTAATTATTACTTTAATAAACTTCCTAATCCTCCGTATCACAAATAACCCATCCTAAAACACCATCACCAGAATGTTTCTTTTGAGATCTTACTCCACGTTGTCCGAGGTCCACGAAACCTGGAAGCAATTTAGTCAACATCTCCACACCACCGTTGCACACTCTCTTTGCTTCCCTCTTCATTCTCCACACAGTTCTTCCCGCCCTGAACCAAAAATGCTTTCCTCGGTGACTGGGAATGAGCCGTCTGCGCCAGTGCTACCCACCAACTCCAACCCTTCTCCCAGAGTCCTTGTGTTTGATGAGAGGTTGAGACTTTAGGAGTTAGTTTTGGAGCATTCACACCAATGTTCAAACTTAAGACAACTTCCCCTCACATCAGAGTTTGGCTCTTTCTTCATGTTACTTATTTCAAAAACATCTTAGAACCAGCTTTTAAGAAAGTAGTTTTGCAACATTAGGGACTTGCAGTACAGCAATTAAAGCACAGCTTTTGGCTCTACGAACAACACTCTCTTTGGGTAACTAATATGCTAATTTTTGTACGAGCCTTTGCTATAGCAGAAGTCAAACTGATTTGTGCACTCCTCTCGTCTTTCACCAACATCAGCACGCTCAGGTCTAACCACACCTGGTAATTTACAATTACAGCAGAGCCAGAACCTGCTTGAAACTAGAAACTGTTCACAAATATGCTCCTCAAGAAGGTGAAAATTACACAGCCTTTATTTCCCGGTGACTGCTGACAGCACTGGAGTGCAAAGACAAATCTCCTAGACCGATATTATTCACCAATTAATATCCTGCTAACGATGTCGGGTTTTAGACCTAAATTACCCAGCCATCTTGTTTAGCGCCACTTCACACCCTCCCAAGGCTTGTCTGCCTGTAACCCTAATCCAGGTATAAAGAGCTGACAGTGTTCTGATGCCTTACAACCACTGACCTCAGGAGAGTCATTCATGTCTGTCATCTCCCATTTGCAGTAAGCTCTAGCACAGGCTACAAAACACGTTTTCCATACAGTGAGATTATCTGCATCCCCAGGGCGACGCTCGGAGCTGCATACCTTGCACTGCACCCAAGCTTAGCACCGCCGTGCCCTTCCGTTACCTGCACAGCAAAAGTGAAGATGCAAGACGGAGGCATGGAGCTGGAAACTGCCTACCTCATTTTTCCTCTTTACCCCACCCAACATTTGAAAAACTATGATGAAAAAGAAAATAAGCTGCGGTTGATGTAGATGCTTGCAGGCTGGACATTTTCTCAGTCCCCAGCACCCCGATCGCTCTCTCTGGAGGTCTGGCAGTTTTGGAAGCCTGCTGGCCGAAGCTAAAGAACAGAACTGCTTTTTTTTTTCCTGTCTTTTGGTGTTTTTTTTCTTCTTGAACACCCACAAAAACTATTGATGTTTACTAAGGACAATTAAAAGTTAGTATTTGGCAATAATGCAGATAAGGAACTGTCTTTAAGCTCTTGTTTTTAATAGCTCGCTATTTAAATTATTTAACAGAAAGTCCCATAAAAATGAAAAAGCCTTCCAGTGAAGGCTTTTGGACTCCTGGAAGACAGTACAGTATAAGCAGAACTATTTGTGATTCTCCTAGCAACACATCCTCAGCAGCATCCTTATGCTGCGAGTACCAGCTGTAACACCGACAAAGAGTTGCACAGATTTACATGGCAAAATAATGCTAATAAACCTTTACTCAGATTTTCACAGTAGCGATAGCTGCATAGCACAGTGAGAAAAATAAGCATATTTCTTTTATCAGTAATGTTATTTTTTCCAGTACGCTAAATCCTAGCAAATGTTTGACATTATAACAAGACTATGAATTGACAGGGAGTATCTCTTGACACTACATTTGTTCCAATATGAAGTTACTCAGACCAGAAGAGTCTATATTGTTTTTAATGCAAAAGCAAATCCTCTGTTAGTGTTACTAATAGTTGCGCAAACACATTATGGGAAAAGTAACCCTGATTGTACAGAATTTTACCACATTGAATGGATTCCTTTTAATTTTATGCATGCAACAATACAGGAAGCAACAAAACCTAAGTATTATTAAAATTTGTGTTCAGAACACGTAGTAGACCTGTCAAAATTATAGAAAATAGCATATACCAGCTTGCGCATTCAGGGAAATTGTTTTGTTTTGTAAGGAAAATTTTAAATAGTTTATGCTACAACAGATTCCTGTTCTATCTAAAATTCTACAGGCTTATTAAATCATACATTTCATTTGTTGCTACTTAGTTCTAAAGCATTTAAAGGCATTTATTATCTATCTTAGCCATTAGCTAGGATATTATTTTTATACATCATTCTTGCAGAGCCTACCAATAGACGGGAGGAAAAAAAAAAAGACAAATCAAATGCCATATGATCATGTTTATTCCAAAGAAAGACTTTCAAGGCAATTACGAATCTATCATATGTCATCGCTGAAACTAGACGATCGATAGATCCCTTTTTTGAAACTGTACTAAGAACCACCACAACTCTACCAGGCGTTTGTAGTTTACAGTGCAATGCACGATTTCTAAATAACGCATCCCAAAGCTGGGTTTTGCCGGAGAACGTAACTAAAAAATAAAAGGCTCAGTGTAAGTTAGTAGACTTTTGTTTCAGTCTGTGGAACCTCTTAATTCTCTTCAGTGAAAATATAACCCCCCCTTCACAAACTGTAATTTTTCTAGGGCGCATAAAGGAGCTTTATTTTCTGGTACGCGCAGCAGTGACGTAGGTGAGAAATCCCCAAGCGTCTCCAGACCACAGGCTGAAAAGCACCAATTTAGGCTAATGGCAGTAGTGCTCTGTAATTCATTGAAGTGGTGCAAACTTCTCAAAACAGGAGGATTACAAGGCTAGGGCAATTCACCCTCTACTTGATAAAATACAGAATACATAAATGCAGCAATAAGAATGAATTCAGTATTGAGCAATAAATAAGGAAGTTCAAGAGAGAGAAAATTCAAGTTCAGTGCCTAAGGGTTTCAAAACAGATTTAAAAAAATTACTAGTTTGACATTTACCAGCACTGCTAACTCTACTATTCTGCATGAGCAATTCTGATAAAAGGAAGACAGACTGGTCCTCCCCATCAGTTTTGTATGTCAGCAGATACATGGGGCGAGCTCCTAATAATAGTCATCAGTACTTTTTACACCACAAAAATCGGGCATACCTGCACCCTTGAATTTATCTGCCAGTCATATTTTATCCTCATACTTGTGTGCTGAAACACTACAAAAGTGTTGTAACTTTATCACAACGGTTCCTGTGTTGTAACGTGGGAAAAGTTTCCGCAAACAACTAATGATTAATAACAACACTGGAAAATATGAATGTTCTTAGGTATCAGCACAATGTTGTTTACTGAACACTGCTTACTAATACTTAGGATACTACTATATGGTTTTTAAGTTTGCGTCATAAGAACACGGTCAGTTAATCTAACAATTGGATTCCTTTTAAAAGGCTGAAACCATTCCTAAATTAATGAAGTCAAAATGTCTGAAAGTTGAAGAAATAATGTGATATTAGGAGCAGTCTATTTAACTCAAAATTAAGAAAAACATTTAGATTACATGTAAAATATCCTCAGGTTGCTATCATTGGTTTGCACGATGTTATATTTAGAATTAACATGAAGTAGGCTTCAATATTGTGTTTGTTTACATGAAGTAAATCCGAGTTTCTTTCAAATGTCTATTTTTAACAAGAGAAGTGTATTATATTCTACATATACACTTGCAAGATGACTTACAGGCATCAAATAGTATTTGAAAACCAAATATGCATTATTACGTTTTATGATAATACTTAGACATATAGAAATGGCATACGAGGCGGGGGGGGATTTCTCATGAGAAAGTACAGCCTTGAAATATTCAGAAGCCTAAAGATGTTGCAGATCACTAACAAGCCTTCCTTTACACATGGTAAAGGCCAATTATTTGCAATCCCCTGCATTATTTTTCCTTTAAGCTATTACATACGTGCACAAAATAACTGTGTGCTCTTAGTACGTGCACAGAAATTTACAGCTGCATCTCTAAAGCCTTCATTTGGTCTGAAAATACAGAGACTGAAACCCATGCCTTTCATCGGCACTGGGAACTCGGAAAGTTTAACTCCACTCTGTTTATTAACACATTTAGTCTTTGAGTATACTCTGTATCATAAAACTGACAGAAATAAAATTTAAGTTATACGGTAAGCTACAAATCTCCTTTTCCTTCATTAACAAATCAATGTGGAAATTCAACTACGAACTACAGTCATATTAGTCATAATAATGAACTATAATTCACCTTATAGTGCAGTGACTTTGCAGAGTTTTGGATTAAGAGTGGAGGTCCTGCAAAGGTTTACTTCGCTACCTAAGCTTTACTGGCTGACACAGACTTGAACGGGGCTGTTGGGAACCCACTGCTCCTCATAATTGAGGCGTGAATCACATAAAACGGGACTCCTTCCTAGAAACGTCTTATTGCGTTGCTGCACTGAGGGGAAGAAACCTGGGCAGCGTCAATAAATGGAGAACTGAAAGGGAAGGATTTATTTAGTGGAATAAAACACGCTATGGAGAACCTGAAGTAATGAAGAAGGTGATTTCCATAACTTACCCTGAAGATTTTATACTAACTTAAGGCTTCTCTGTGCATCACTTCATTATTATTGTTATTATTTAATAGTTTATTTCTATATTCAAACATAAGGGAACACTGCTTAAGGGTAATCAGCCAGAAGTTTATACACAAATCAAGGCTAAAAACTGAAAAATAAGCTCTGTGATTACTTTAATATCTAGCTTAGCAAATCATCTCATGCAATCAGGGTTTGTTTAGAGTAACTACAGACACAAAGTTTCAATCTATTATCTGTATTTAATTGGCATCTGCAACTAAAATTCAAATGCAAAGCCTTTATTAGCCCCCTGACAGAGTAAGCCATAAACTCCGCACTACTCATACAAACTGAGAAACTCCATCTCAGTAGTTTCCTGAAGGATCCAAAAACCCTGCAGCTTCTGTCACATTTCACAGCCGCTCATTTTACGTATGCCAGCCCTGCCTTGTGCTCCCGAAAACGCTACCGAGCCGAGTAATGGGCAGCAGAATTGCAGAGAAGTGGTGCAGGGAAAGGAAATGCGTTACAAGATTTCCTTTTCCAGTCTGCCAGGCTGGGTCCCGGCTGTGCCCATGGCACGCTCCCGTTCCCCACGGGATCAGGGTGAATGTCGGCACTAACTTCAGCAGAAAAAGGGCAGAGCTCTAGCACGGTCTGATCTCAAGTACAGGCTGAATGTATAAGCAAAGCCTTGTTGTAAATGCTGCTGCCTAAGAAAGCCAAAATTAGAGTCAACACCTTGTCTAAAACAAAAATGAAACAAAACAAAAAAGTGTTATATAAACTCTGTATTAAATATTTAACTCGCCATCAACTGTTTGCTCAACCATTCTTTTATCAAATGTGCACATATAGTTCTCCTTGGAGACACGGAAGTCTGAGTAAGGCTTAAAAAAAATTCTAGTTCTTTTGGTTGTTGTGATTCTTAATCAGAGGTGTCTATAAAATTATTAGTCCAAGCTACTAGTGGGAATTGAAAACTCTAGATTAGCTAAATCAATCAGGCCTGGGCAATTGGAAAGGGAGACAAGCAATTTTTGAAGAATCAATTTATTGGCTATTAAAGACACGCTTAAAATTAACTGCATCACAGAATACAGTACCCCATTTATTATTTCTATTCTGTAGAGTATCACCAGACTCCTGGCTTCATCTGGGTTATGGGCTCCATCAATTCTATCTATTAAATTATTCTAAAGAGACCCAGTGATCCGGCAGCCCCACAGATTATGGGATTAAAGGGGTGTCTCAAATAATCTGAAAATTGAGACAGGTCAGAGGTACGCAAGTACAGTATCAAGCCAATACTTTAGGATAAATTGTACGTTAGTGGGTCCTACTGTCAAGTAACCACGTGCCAGAAAACTCACTTTGACAGCTCTGAGGCATCCTAAGAGATGTTTGTTATAAGTGACTTTCAGATCTAACAGCCAGTCTTTTGAAGCCTCTCGTACGGGTGAAAATGGGTGCCCTCTTGTTCAGATGTACTTATGGAATATTTTGCATCTTTGAAAATGCAACATTTCATATTTGCTGCAATTTCTTAGTGGTGCATGAACTCACATTAGCAGATTTGAAAACTAATGGATTTAATGGCTGTTGTGTTACTCTATTCAGTTTTTTTGGTAAACTCATTAATTTACCAGACCATTATGGAAGATCTGCTTTCAGTAGTTCTGCATTAATGAAAGTGCAGAGGTTTTGGTTTTGATAGTAGCTTTTACAACACATTTTAGCCGTGTCTAAAGCTAACGTCTGTCCAACTGCAGGCTAATAGATCACGTTTGTGTCCTACAAAGCACTTCATTATTCACTAAAGCATTCCAAAATTCCACCCCAGGATAGGCAGACAGACAGACAGACAGGTGGATGTATGTCTGTATTTCCTACCGTCACCATCTTTGGAAGCTGTGAACCAGTGGGGCTCTGTATGCAGAATGTCTCTCAAATAAAGGCATAACTTCACTCGGCAAACATTAAAAGACAGCCCAAAACAGCCAGCACAGGACACTAATATTCCTCTCGAAGCACGACCAACTCCTTATTTAAGGTTTCAACTGGAGCGAAAAATTCCTGACATTCATACGTAGTAACTGATTTTTTCCCCCTCACAAAAATTTCTCTTTATACATCATGTATTGAAGGCTTCCCTCTAGCATTTCCATTTTGTAATCTTCTCCATGCTTGGTCACCCGGGTATCCGATACTGGGTCTGTATATACGTATATAGTTTGAAAACTAGTATCTAGCAATCTAGTCCATTATTTGAACATTTTTGTCCCGGATCCTCCCCCTTTTTGCTTTCTTCCACAGACTTTCTACTACATCACACAGATTCAGGTAGAAACTTCCCCTTCTAAAATGACTGCTGCTCGCTCTCTGCTACCTGACCCTGACAAGTTAGACAGAAAAAGGCAAACTGGGCAGACTCCAGAGTGTTTCAGTTACTTGTTTGCAAATTACTGGGACTGGAAGTAAAACATGAAAAAAAAAACACATTAAGGAATGATGCATTTGCATGAGATTTTTTGAAAGCAATTTGATAACCCAGAAGTCCAACCCTGCAGTATACAGCTTGTCTGCCGTGTACATTTGCATGTCTTAATAACTTTGGGGAAATGTTATTATTACTTTTAAAAACTCATAAACATTCAATTTTCCACTGAAAATTATTTCTCCATTATGTTTTCTTGAAGTAAAACTAAATATAGACTAGGCATAAGGATTCACTCGTGCCACTGAGTTGAAAACATACCCTATTGTGGCACTTAACTCTTCAAGAATTTCACATTTTTTATTTAATAGACAAAAGAATTTTAATTAAAAATGTGTTTCCAATGCCACACCTGAAAGTCCCTTTACTCATTTTACATTGTACTCAAGTCCCTCTGAGGGTACATCAGTGTTTAAATAGGAGATAGACACAGAATACTTGGATTAAGTGGGAATTTGGTAATTCAGTAAATCTCAGCATTAGGGAGAAATTTGTGCAATAGGAGAGTAAAACCAGCAACTTCAAATGAGGTGTAAAAATGAGGTCTTAACTACCTGGTTACTACACATCCCCTATGATCTGTACAGCGATAGAGCTGTTGGGGTTTTTTGCTGTGTGCTGTGTGAAGCAGTTGGCATCTTTTCATCCTTGAGAAGGTGCTTACATTTCAATAGCAGATTAAGGCATTTCTGTGAATCATCACAGGTTTTTTGTGGGGTTTTTTTTAGTGTTTTAGGATCCTTTGGGATAAGAAGCTCTATTATAAAGGCATATTACTTTCTACCCCTTCCAGTAAAGGATGGGTTGTTTTGCATTTGAAGCAAAACTTTTAACTGATGAACTGCTGACTTCTTCCACAAACTTCAACAGTTCCTAAATTTTATGCATAGAGCAGTACCAACCAGTTGCTAATAATAATTAATCTATATCCAGGTTTTAGGATTAGCTGTGAACTACTTTTTTTTAAAAATCCAAATAATGACACCTCTAATGACCAATTAATTTCTTGCAAAGATGCAGAGTACATTTGTCGTGGTTCAGCCCCAGTCGGCAACTCAGCCCCACGCAGCCGCTCGCTCAGGGCCCCCACCCCTGTGGGATGGGGGAGAGAATCGGGAGAGCAAAAGCAAGGAAACTCGTGGGTTGAGATAAGAACAGTTTACTAATTAGAATAAAATAGCAATAATAGAAATTATAATAACAATGATTAGGATAATAATAATGATAATATAATTAAGAGTAAAAGAACAAGGGAGAGGAACAAAACCCAGAAAAATCACAAGCGGTGCAACCGCTCACTACCCACCAACCGACGCTGCCGGTTCCTGAGCCGCAATTGCTGCCTCCCCCGGCCAACCCCCCCAGTTAATATACTGGGCATGACGTCATATGATATGGAATATCAAACTTTGGTCAGTTTGAATCGGCTCCCTTGGCTGTGCCCCCTCCCTTCCCAGCTTCTTGCGCCCCTGGCAGAGCATGAGAGGCTGGAAAAGTCCTTGACTAGTTCAGCACTACCCAGCAACAACCAAAACATCAGTGTGTTATCAGTGTTATTCTCATACTAAGTCCAAAACACAGCACTGCACCAGCTACAGTGAAGAAAATTAACTCTATCCCAGCTAAAACCATGACAACATTACACAGAAGAACCATGTTTTGTAAGAAAGAGTGCTGTAAAAAATAATGCCAGTTTGACACTTCTTGCTACTAAACATTTGCATTAAAGGAGCATTAATGGTGGTCAGTGCTCTAGACTTTTCTTTATTTGTACAAAGACACTTGGTTTGCATTTTCCCTGTGCTTTTTATTAACTATCAAGTAAATTCAGATGACTTGCTTTCTGAGAGCCCATATTCCCTTCGGACTCCCAAGTCCGAGCGCTGAGCTAGCACACCCAGCATGGCAGCCATGCTGCCTATCCTCTGAAAAGGGGTCTGGAAAAAACTTCTGGGTGCCACAAAAACTGGGTTTAGCCCCGCTAAAAGCGGGGTTTGTGACCCGGCAGAAGTCCCAGCCTGCTTCCAGTCCTACTACTTCACCTGTAACTCAGGAACGGCAAGCCTTTATCCTCTTTGAGAAGCAGGTGTTAACAAATTGAGACAAAAGGTACGATTTTTTAGGAAAAAGGACAAAGTCTAAAATGAAGGACTAGGACTTAATTAAGAGAATCGAGCAAAAACGTTGCGAATGGCAGCCATTTCAGCCAAAGCACAGGGAATTAAATTAGCTCAAATATTGCAAACTTGGGGGGGAAAGTAGCATTTCTGTGGTAACACAAGGCTTTTTGAACTCTTTTTGCATGCAGGCATCATGGTGAGTAAGGAGCCCAGCAAATGCTTACTCACCACCTCGGAAAGCGAAGTTGAGCCAGCAGCTTCGCTCGCTCTGGAGATGAAATACGCACTGGACCCCAACCGGCAGATTAAGAAACGAAACAAAGCCCTCCAGGTGAGATTTAAGGATATCTGCGAGGCCCAGAACGAGCAGCGGGACAAACAGCTATCCACCACGCAGGATCCCGACAAGAAAGAAGCCAAGCCCATTTCCTACAAAACGGCTTATCGCAAGTACATGACGGTGCCTGCCCGGAGGTCAATACCCAACGTCACCAAGAGCACAGGAGTTCAGACTTCACCTGATCTTAAAAAGTGTTACCAGACCTTTCCTCTGGACCGGAAAAAAGGGAATATTCTTAAAAGCGCCTCGACTGTCGACACCTTTAAGGGTCAAAACAACGGGTTTCTAATAGACATTAAGGACAAAGACGGCAGCTCAGGGGAGGCCGTTCAGTGGAGCAGGAAGGCCAGCAGCCTGCAGACGGCGGAGTTCATTTCCCACATCAACGAGCGTACCAATGCGGGATCCGGCGACATCGGCGCCGAGGCCTGGAAAAGCAGCGATTTGCACAGCTCTCCCGAAGAGCCGCCGCCTCTTCCTCTCCCAAATTTGGCCAACCCTGCTTCAGAGGAGCCCGCCGCCGCCTGGCCACCCGGCCAAGGGAAGCAGGTGGCGGGGCGGCCGGGGAGCGAGGAGGTCACCCAGCCCCTCCACGGGAGGGTCTTCAAGACTGAAGTGGCCACCGTTTACTTGCCGGCGGCCGGTTCGAACGCCTCGCAGCCCGACCTGTCAAATCTCCCAGCCGAGACCGACTGGTCACAGTGCCCGACAGCCGAGGAGGACAAAAAGAGGACCGTGCACCTGAACGGTGTTCAGCCCCAGCCGGGAGATACTCGAGCCTGCTCGTCGCGGGCGCAGTGCCAAGCCACCGAATGTAACGAACAGACCCTTCAGATAAATGTTTCGCCTATGGAGGAGAACCAGCCTTGCCAGACGGCCGTCGCAGTGAGCGAGGAATGCCAACAAATCGTGCCTCACACGGAAGTTGTGGACTTGAAAGCGCAGCTTCAGATGATGGAAAATTTGATCAGCTCCAGTCAGGAAACCATAAAAGTGCTGTTGGGTGTTATACAGGAGCTAGAGAAAGGAGAAGCTCACAGAGAAGGGTGAGTAGAAGCTTTTTAAATGAATATAAGCTGTTTTAAATACCTTTTCTAACAAGTCCTGCCCTTGAATTTGCTAATGTAGATTTGCACCCTCCGCCACGCATTCCTCCGCAGCACACCAAGATGTTACCCGTTGTGCTTCTCACGCGGACTAAGTTTTGCTGCTTTAGAGGCGAGTCCTAGGGAAACCTGCCAGCAGTATTCGCAGATTTGGTATCTGCTTGTCCTAGGATGTAATTAAGTAGTTACTTAACGAAGGCCCTATAATATCTCTTCTTGTACCTTCTCTAACGAGTGCAGAACAAGCCGCTCTCCAAACAGGATTAGTGAGGATGCTTTCACATCAGCAACTTGCATTAATTGTAATACCTCGCACGGCATGAAAAGCAGCAGAAAAACCTTAATTCTGTAAGAGACTTACCTTTTTAAGATTAAGGGATGTTATTACAACTCTTAATATAATTCCATTAATGGCATATGAATCTTGTCTGGTTTGCTTTCACCTTCTGAATTTTTAATGATACTTCATTCAGAAAGAAATTAAATGAAAACTTTGACTATCAAAAGTCTTCTTTAGAGTATTCGCACTGCTCTACACGTGACAAACTCCAGCATAAAGAAACAAAATTTTGTTTATCCCTAACTTACGTTACTTAAATCGACCTATAAGGCATTACAAGTAAGTTACTATAACGTAGTTCAACCCATCCTTATATTACCTTAAGCATTTTGCAGACTTACTTGCCTTAGTTTGCTAATCTTTATTCACTGAATGCACCTCAAAATGTATGTGCACTGTTTGTA
This sequence comes from Anhinga rufa, assembly GCA_013400875.1. Taxonomy (NCBI): domain Eukaryota; kingdom Metazoa; phylum Chordata; class Aves; order Suliformes; family Anhingidae; genus Anhinga; species Anhinga rufa. The sequence continues at coordinate 2,287 of VZTV01033751.1, read as the reverse complement.
TGTTTTTAAATACTTCTGTAATTAAAACATAATTTGTCAGAAGAAATCTGGATTTTAAAATTAGAAACCAGGAGCTCGTGCTACTTGGAGCAGCACATGTTTTCATTCGAGTCAAAAAGGTACATCAATTCAACTCTTTCTCTAGGAATGTAGAAATCATCTTGTTAATCCTAAAAATTCAAAATGTTTTTAATTAAGAAGAAATAATCTTAACTGTTGGACAATGCTGTCAACACAGCTTTAGCATTTTGAGTTTATTTTACAGCTGGTTGTAGTATTTTTAGAATACCTTGTCAAATCCTGGATCTTCAGACTGGGAAGTTTCTTGATCTAGCTGAAAGCAACACAGGCTTACTGATTTATTTCTTTTCTAATTATTATTCAGAAAAAATGTTCCTCTGACTTTCTTAACTTACAGAAACTGCAAGAGAATTGGAAAGAAGCAGCATGCTGCTTGTCAAATCACAAAATATAGAAAAATATTTCTTCATCATAACTCATCACCTGATCACTGAGAACCCTGTGTGTATGAACACACACATCTACCCACAAAGTCAGCTGCTATAAATACTGGTGCTTTCTCCATACACTTATATATCAATATTTTATCTTGTCCCAAAGGTAGGAGAGCAACAGGTGCAGCCAATACTTATTTTTTCCCTTTACTTTCTCCCCATAGGTTTCCCAGCAATAGTGAAATCACCACCTAAAGATACATCCCACATTTTGAAACCTTTTCAAACATGTTGTGGTACGTGGGAGAGACAGTTAAAATGTTTTAACAATTCTTTGAGGCTAACTGTAACCAGTGGCAGTTACACCAGCGGTCAAGGTTATTTGTAAAAATTGGAAGCAAAGGATCTACAAATCAAAGCGAGATTTCAGATAGGGGGTTGTTTTAAACACAATGACATACAAAGGTGCTGCCTTAAAACTTCCCGAGAGCAGAAAAGGGTTTCTACTTGGAGCCGCTTTCAGCTACTCTTCCGTACGCTCTAGGCATGTCCCAAACATGCCCCCTCTCAGCTAGACATGAAGGATGTAGAGATGGGGAAGGAGGAAAGAAGGGAGATGCACACTTGCCTATTTTCTCCTGTTTTAGGAATTCTTGTATTCCAGATCCCTCCAATGTTCTAGCACCTGGGTGATTTTAAAGGAGATTGCACAAAGGAGTCCAGCATTACGCTTGGGAATTTCTGTTCTCCACTGATCACACTCCAGAGCTGAAAGAACATACTGTTCTTGTGCAAAGCACACCAACGCATTATTAACATGAAGCCTGTCTTTATCCCTATTTCCCTCAAATTAGACAACTATTTCAATAATAGGTTGCCCCATCCTTTTATTAGAACAATTCTGTCCAGTCGTTGCAATCACTTCTACAACATTTTTGCCACCACTGTGTACAGTAACTATTACATATCTTCTCAATTTTAGCATGTTGATCTTTCTTGCTTTTATAACCAGATGTTAGGTCAGTTTATAACAAGAAATTAAAAGTAATACCACTGCTAAGTCTCTGCTTATTGTAGCATGTAGTCTTCCATCTGCTAAAACAGAAAACGGTGTCCTGTGTTTATGGCACTCTCCTGGTTTTCTTACATATATTAAATTCCTTACAACAAAATACATCAAGAAACAAATACAAATAACACACTGCTGGGGGTGGGGGGGAACCAAACCAAAAAATAAAACCCCACAAAACACCAACCCCCCGAAACCCACAGCTAAATCTCTTAATCAGATTTTTCTCCCTTCAAGAAAATCAGTGTTCTTTAAGTGCTGTTGCAGTGCCGTGGGACTGGTGCTCAGTGGATTCATTTTCACTAATATGCTGTAGGTCTTGAACTGCTATTACTGCAATTCATCACTAAATGAGTCCATGCCAGCAAAATTGTATCAGCATCTCTGAAGACAGCAGTATCATCCTTTGGGTGAATATCATCTATGTATACTTTTCAAAATGTCAGTACTACATTATCTGCAATTAGCAACAACATACAGCGCTCGACTCCACTGAAAATAAAGGGGAAAAACCACTGGAGAAAGAAGAAAAACACAGAGCAGCTCCAACACCTGACGGAGACGAGGGCTCACGTCGCTCTGCCAAATCCCAGACTTCGAGGGTGCAGCATGACCTCTCTCTTCCCCTGACCTGGGATCAGGCCCCATTTATTGGTCACAGAATGCACAATTCAGGCCATCAGGAAGCACAGCTCTTATCATCAGGCACTGCATAATTTTAATGCATTAAATCTGTCTAAATAACACATAGTAGATTGGGGGG
>VZTV01033739.1:321-17776 GCA_013400875.1 Anhinga rufa | reverse complement strand
AGGATGACCTCTGCGATTTGATCTATGACCATGGATCTGGCTGAAGCTGCTGAGCCTTTATTACATGAAAGGGCTCCGTCTGCTCTGTCCTCAAATTCCCTTCCATCTACCTGGTCTTTCTCCAGAGCAAACATGATTCTGGACAGCAACGCCTAAGATATTCCCCAAGGGGTTTGTTACATGGCAGCTCCCGAGTGCTGCATCTGAAGAGGCCCAAAGAGAAAGCACTGAGCTGAAGGCTCGACCTTGCTTAATTCCATCATTTTTACAGCAAAGGCTTTTCTGCCTACCATGAGTACAGCACAGGCAATGTCAGCAGTAAAAAGGTACTACAATTTAAGAAACTGAGCTATCTTCTAGTTTTCTAGCATTTACAGCATATTGAGTTTGCATTTTCAGGTTTTCTCTTCAAGAATGCTGGAATTCTTTTTTATCAAGTATTTCATAAGATTCACAAAAAACCTGCAAAATGGGGAATAAGTTATTTGAATACAAGGTCAGTAACGCTCTGTTGCAACCCACAAAGGAGGCCTTAAAAGAAGTCTTTAAAACATCAACCAAGTAGCATAGCACTTTTAATTCCTGAAAGGTAGATTTACTCTGGGGCGAGCTATGCTGTCTGAACAACCCTAACCATTGTTTGCTGTCTGGATTTCCCTTGAGGAACATAATTAACATCAAGTTAAAACCCTACCTCCAGCATCAGGGAGATAATTGAAATCCAGGCAGTCCCAAGACTCTTCTCAAATTGAGGAGTTGCTAAACCAAAATGTAAAGCTGCGGCGAGATGTTTATATTAATTACACTAACCAACCATCAAGGGGCTCCTATCTGAGGGCACTTTTCCATGGATAATTCATGGCAGCTTTTGAATGATCGTCCATAATACACTGTGCATTCCTCAACAACATGAACAAGCTGTTACAGCTACTTCAGGCTTCCAGTATCAAAGTGCAGTGGCTGCTTAACTCCCCAAAGGAACTAATCTCTCAAATATTATCTTGCAGCAATTCCTTTGTGAAACGGAGGGGCACCTCATAATTTAGTTCCTGGCAAAGTACTGCCTTATAACACCCTTGAATTATCACAATCCAGTGAAGATACCTATGAGCCAAAAGCCTGAAATTTCAGGCAAAAACATCCTTGAACTTGTTTTTAAAAAATACCTCAGTGTTCAACTGCTTTTTGCAATGCCTCCCCCGTTAGGCTTTGGCCACTTTGGGTTTTCCCCTTGAGGTTCTGCCCAAAGCTTTTTGCAATTCCTCTATATAAAACTACATGGAGAGATACACCAATACAGTGGGTAAATATGTCCCCCTTACATGACTAAATCAATTTAATTGACTTGCTACAAAAGTTAATCAATTAAATTAACGGTTGACCTACTTAAAGATAGATAAAAATATCTGATACTTATTTTCTAGAAAATAACATGCAATACAGCACTACCATATAAACAGTTGGGCAGTGTAGATAAAGCAGGCTGAAGGCTAAGGGCATGCACAGGAGAACAACCTTGGGTTCAATACGATGCAAAAGGACCCTATTTTAGACTGAAGCATTTACTTGAAGTTTGCAGTCATGGGCAGAAAAAAAAAGCAGCAGGATGAAGCTTCGCCATGAAATACAGACAGCTATCCGCTATCTGCTCACCACATTGAGTTTTACCAACAGGGGCAACTTAAGTGATCAAAATTTCCCCCTCTGTATTTTCTCAGAGTTCTTCAGAGTTTGTGGTTTATCGAGTAGAGGGGAGAAGCAGCAAACACTACAATTCCCTGTCCCATGGCCAAGCTTGCTTTGAAAACCTCCCTCAAGACAACAACCGCGTGAACTCCTGTGAACCTACATTTCACACTGTTGCATCTATGCCCTTATAAACCACCTATCCTGCAGCAAGCTACAGCAAAAGAGGTGTATCTGCATTCACCCCCAACTGCACTCAGCAGTTATCTCATTGCACGCTCTGCTAAGAGCCCCTGCTCCTGTCTAGGGATCAATTTATCGGACATCTGATTTTCTAACCCACTTCTTCCTATGCAACTAGCAGCATTTTAGGTACAGCCTGTATAAACAGCTGACTCACACTGTTACTCCAAACTGTTACACTGGGGGAAAGCTGTGGAGCTTTCGTTGTTGCCTTTTTGGTTTTGGAATAAAAATCTTTGTTGGGAGAGTTAGTTTTGGGCAACGGTTACAGGTTCATGCTCCACAACAGGGCAAGCAACTGCAGCTTAGCTAAATCAGTCTCCACCCAACACTACAGCTTCTCCATGCGCAGTGTGGTTTCACACCTGCATCACTGGATTAAGACAGCGACTACAGAGTAGAAAGCCCATTCAAGGCTTTTGATGAAAGGCTCCTATGGCAGTGTCACACTACTCAAAAAGACCTATTTGTACTGGCAGCTGGAGCTAGAGCAATCCTAATAAGTCATTCCTTCAGCTATTCGTCAATCAACAGACGGGTACATTGATGAAGGCTCCAATGTCTGCTAGTGAAATGTGCTTTCTTTCCATGCAGTCAATCTGAACATCATAATTCTAGCTCATATCAGACCACGTGTAACATCACTTATAATTAACAAACCTGAAAAGCAGCAAATAATTCTAATTATGAGAGACAAGTGAACAAATGATGTCAGGTTTTATGACAAGGCAGTTACGCCAGAGGCAATGCATCAAACAGCTACGTGACATTAAACTTTCTTCTGAAGAAACATTCACCTGCTCCCTATTCATTTACTTATTTGATATTTAAGGACTGACAGCACTGAAAAATGTGTCATTCCATTATACAGATAGCTGTCCTGCCTCTGGGGGAAACGCAGTTACTGTAATGGAAAGAGATTTAAGGCTCAGTGTGCCGTCAGCCCGGGTCTGCCCTGAGCAGCTGTTCAGAAACCCCATGCAACCATTCCTCAGGAAACCACAGACTCAACGGCACGGCCAGAAGTTTCCAAAAATTAAAAGCGTTATCTCATCCCTCAGGAGAATGTGGGTAAACAGAGAGAAGAACGAACAAGGAGGGGAACCAGAGGGAATAGTCCGAGTCGAGGCCAGCTTCTGCTGAATGTCTCTTGTGGGAGGCAATTGGAGGCGGGAGGACATACGAGAACGACTCTGCTTTGCAAGGTAAATTAGGACAATTCACTCATCATTCTTGCAAATATGTACTTTGAAGGTAGTCCAGCATCCTTTGTTTGATATCTAATATGCACAGAGAAAAATAAATTTATTATTTGTATTCTTATTTGCTCCCAAGAACACCCTTTCCTTGCAGTTATGCAAAAATAAAGAAAATAAACTTGTCATTTTGGCCGACTTATTTTATTAATTTTTTCCCCAACTTTTTTCCCCACTTTTCCCAAAGGCTTTTCCCAAGAAACACTCAGTCTTAGATGGCTTCAGTTGCATACTTTCCCTTCAGTCCTGGTCCCCTCATTAAGTTTTAGGGTCTTTTCATAAGATGCTGCCACACAGTTTAGTTCCCAGAGTCATCTAAACAGTAGCAGCAGTGCTTTGGATGGATTAATTTCACCCTCCACCAACAGCAATTTCAACACCCACAATGTAAGATGAAAGCTAAGAAGCAGAAAAACAAATGCTTGGGGGAACCTGATTACAGGGGAGTCCAGCTACTAATGCAGTAAGCAGAGCCTCCTGCCATTTCATTTTGTTGATATATTCAGTAATGGCATATCTTCTCCCTGTCCACAGAGAGGGTACTGCTACTCCTGCTAGTCGCTGCTGAATGGGAAGTATGCGAGATAAAGAGATCCTGACTTGGGTTGCAGATTGTACGTTATTTCCTAATCCTTTCAGACAAACTGACCACGTTGTTACTTTTCTGATGCCTGGATTTGTTTCCTGGCACATACCTATTCCCTAGCTTAGAGGTGTGAAGAAAGCTGGGTTTGATATCTTGAAAGCAGCATGCCAGTACTTCTCAGCCCTTCCTCGACCCCTCTATATCAAAAGCAGGAGCGTTGCTGGTTGAGTGCCATCCCGACCAGCTGGCCCTCTCAGCACTCTCTACAACTGTCTAATATCTTTGTGTGACCTTCACAGCGCTAAACAAGCACAGAGAGGACCAGGCAAACAACTCAAGGAAGACATCAAAAATATCCCAAACTTGCATTAGTCACAGCCCCGTTTTTCCAGCTCAAAGGCATTTGCGCATCAAGTAAGCTCAAACTCTTTCATTTGGGTTATTTTAAAATGGCAGTGAAGAAATACAGATCTCTACCACTGGGTTTTGTCCTATGACCAAATCAGCGTTAGGAGGAGGCTCACTGATCCCAATCAGCAGTAGCATAATTCAGCATTCAATAGCTTCCTTGTGCCCATGCATCACCACATCAAAGCTCTGCCACAATGGGTCATCCTCCCATGACTAAGTGAAACCAGGCTTCCTCTCACCAGTTTGTCAGAAGACTCAGCTGAGGAAAGTACTTGCTCAGCCTTTACCTTGGAAAGATACTCCCCGCAGACATGGAAACCAAGCCATACAACCTTGATACTGAGCTAGGGAATGCCAGGAGCTATGGGGAAGTATCCACAAGTGGATTCAGCTACTTAATTCCCATCTGGTTAAAATAAAATGAACATTAAGGATGAATGGGGGCTCAAAGGAAATAAAAGAAAATAAATGATAAGTTCCCCGGGCCAGAGAGGGTTTTAAGGATTAAAGGGTGAGCAAAACATCTTAAGACAGGGAGAAGCTAACAAATGGATATGAAACACAGCATGAAACCCAACTTCTCCACTAATATGAATGCTCGCCTGCAAATGAAACCCTTTCACCACTCACAGAAGAGATGGTTATAATAGAAAAAGCATCTGTATTTTCCCCTCAATTTTAAAGCGGCCACTCACAGAAACTCCTGTGTATTTCCCAAGCACACCAAACTTCAGTGATCTTTTAATAACCTACAACAAAGCCTCCCAGCCGGCCAGTGACCCACAGACAGGCAGTTCGGAGGAACAGGAGTGTGTGGGTGCACAGAGGATGAAAACCCCCCTTTTTTTCCCTGGCTTCCCTGGCAGCTGGTGCTGTAGAAGAGCTGCGGCTGCAAGGGCTGAGGGCAGCTGCTGTAGGACATAAATAGGCAACAGCTGTTTGGCCATATGCTCAACAGGCTCCAAAGGGTTAAACCCTGTCACCATCCGAAACTCCTGCACATGGAGCTGCCTGGCCCCAAGGCAATACCCTGGCCTCTGCCTGCAGCATCACTGCTTCCACCCTTTAGGGCGTGGAGAGGGGGATGAGAAGGAAAAAGGCTGTGTCCTTCTCAAGGATCAGAAAAATTTCTCAAGATCTTGTTTTGAAGACAAAGGCAAGGAAAACCTCCGAGGGAAGTGAAAACCCATTAGAAAGCTTACTGAAGTACTGAGGGTGTGCTGAAAGCCATCGCGCTCCATCCCATTTGTCACGTGAAGGCACTAATGTAACACTGCGTGTGTCAGTGCTATTTCAGACCAACAAATTCAAGCACTTTTTGGTGCCCGGTGACAGTCATCTTCAAATACAAGAGGCACTTTCTCCTGCTATCGCTGCACAGCTGGAAGCAGCTCCAAACCCTGGAGCACCTCGCTACGCCAGTGCACGCTCATGGAACACAGCCGAGCCTTGCAGGCACAGCTGCCAGTTCCCCACTGAAGCTGAAGTTTAGGGTTTTGCTTGGCACCCTCCTCTTTTCGGGGAGCTGGTCCTGACCTTCCTCCACCTACCCCCACCATCCACAACACTCCAGTTTCTCTGGAAACAATCTCCTGACTGGGGCACACAAAGGCAGCCGCTCTTTTTGGAAACAAACTCCTCGAGAGCAACCACAAACAGCAGCTTCACAACAAAATATAAAACAGCCTCAGCCTGGCCTTCCTGTCGGCCACAAGCACAGGAGGAAGGAGCATTTTGGGGGAATCCTCTCAGACTGGGGTGAGACAGACTGACCCACCGGGTACACAAACATAGCAGTGCACAGAGTGTTACGGGGGCAGAACGGAGCCTAAAGTGGTTTTTAAATTGTGAATTTTAATCCTTCTGACCCTGTTGCAAGGACAGCTTATTTGCTGCTGTTTGTTGTACTAACTGACACAGCCCTTCCCCAGCTTCGCCCTTCCCATGGGGCTGGGACAGGGCAGAGAGAGCTGCTGCCACAGCACCCCACATCTAACTGTGGTCGCTTACTGTCCCAAATAGTTTGCATTCTGCATCTAACGCCAGGAACGCATTCCTCTCATCACATGGCAGTCATGCAAGATTTAATGAAGACACACACCACACCTGAAAAAAAGTGACTGAAAGAGATGAATTATTTAAACTACCAGCGTCTCTCTTTTCCCTATCGAGAGCAATCACATGAAGGCCCCGCTCTGACACAAACCTTTATCAGATAAGCAGGTACCAGCTTTCTGGAGCAGAGACTACAGTGAACTCTACTTTTCCCAAAACCAGATCCGATACAAACATTAAAAATAATGCAGCCTCCCAGCCATCATGAAGCAATCAACACAGCCAGCCACCTCCCAGAGCAGTGAGGAGCAAGAAGCACGGACACAACAAACCGCCATAAATTAACAAGAGATGCTATTTCTGGTAGAAGCCTGGGCCCCTTGTTTCCTTTGACCAATGATGATAATAGTATTTGGCAACAGAATCAGGGCTAGAACAAAAACAAGATCAGAATGTTTATACAGAGAATTTACAGTACATTTTGGAACCTCTGCAGATATTGATTTCACCATCCCCAGACCACAGAAGAGTCCCAGGGAAGCAGAGCTAAGGGCTTGCAGGGGAAACGGGCATCACGCTGTAGGTTTACACCCAAGTAAAGCAGCTCCATCTCTCCACTCCCTTACATGCTAAGTTCAGGTGCAGAGAAAATCATAAGGACAAAACACTGTGCAAAGAACCACCATGAATTACCAAAGCTTCAGTTGGTTTTGGGTTGGTTTTTTTTTTGTTTGGTTGGATTTTTTTGGGGAGGGGTATTTTTTTTTTTTAAAGTGAGGGTGAATAGTACTGCAGTGTTCCTGTAAAAATAGGCCACAAGAAAATGGCAAGTGCAATGCATAGGATTTGGCTACAATTTTTCCATTTACTCCAATGATGTCACCACCGTGAAGAGATCCCATTTATCTCATCAGCCTATATTTGGAACATCATATGACAAGCCGTAATCATACTGTAGAAGACCACAGAAGCCAAAATGGTGATTCCCCAGGAAGAAGGTAAGCAAGCTCATATTTTTCAGGTACTGTAAGGAAGATTCTGAAGTCACTGGTGCAGAGAAACATGTCCATTTGCTAGATCTGGTCAAGACAACCTACATCATTCATAAGTGTGGCTACACAGAACTGCCAGTCCCCAAATTAATGTCTGGATGCAATAAATAAATAAATAAGCAAACAAACAAACAAATAAATAAAATCATGTGCTATAGCATAAGGTGGGGTTCTCATGCAGCAAGCTCAGTAGCTGGAGAAAAACAAGGGCAGTATTGTAGAAACCACCAAATTACATAAATACTCCCATGTCACTTGTATTTCACACTACTTGCTGTGTTAGCACGCCAAACAGGACACATAGTTCTGCAATAAACACCGGTGCTATTTATTCCAGTGCTTTCTCTATTTTGGGTGTAAACACACCCAGAAGAACCTGATCACATGAGAACTATCCAGCTTTATACACTTTCTTCCCTGTCCCACTGAAGTTACAGGTACCTAGTGCAAATTATTTTGCCAAAACTGGATTTTCAGTAAAGCCATGGCACCAAATCTGTTATCTCTCATCAGGCACTCCACAGGTATTTGTTTTTCCCAAAGCCATATGCTTAATCAAGTGCAACTCCTTTTTAATATCTTTTTGGAACTTAATTACAGGTAATGGAATTCCCTGCTCTAAGTGCATGGATCAAGCATGCTCACAACCCCTTATGGAGCAGAGAGCTACCTTCAGCAAGTAAGGTAGGCAATATGAGAAAGAATACCAGGATACATTAAATCATACAAACCAAGCCCTGCTAGTCTGTAGGAAGCAAACAAAATGGTTAGATACCAAAGCTTTACTCTTGCTAAAATATTATAAGTTTATACTCTTTACAGTTTCGCTGTTCATCGTGTTGCTGTATTTAAAGGCACCGGGAACCATTTCACCAGCTAACAACCTCCCAGAAGGTTACAAGTCGGACTGCAGACAGCTGGTATCAACCATCTGGCAATTGCACACACGTACATTTTGGGGGAACCAAAGTTGAGCTTCTTGGAGATAGGCAAGGATTTTTTCTGGACTCTTCATAAAGTGATCAGCCTCAGCAAGTCAAGGACGACACGCTTTCATGGAAGCCACACAGCCTATTTTAATCCTATTTTAAGTAGAAGCCAGCAGTATTTCCTTACAGTTGGTCGACATCAACAGGATGCAGCTTTCTGCTAGCAAGTGCAGGTTACCTCTATCTGAGGGATATCTTCCAGAACACAGTTCATGCCATTAAAGCACTCAAATTTAGATTAACGTATTCTGCATGTCCCATTGTTAAACTATTTCTCCATAGCTTCCTCCCCGGGAGTTCATTTTCCTTTTGAAAATAGTCAAAAGAAAATAAAGTGCCCCCTCAGAACTGAAGGGATATTCAGTAATTAATCCCTAAAACAGGAGACCTATTTGAAAAGGTCCTTTTCCAAACCAGTTTCTGAAAATAGTTCTTTTCCTTTCACAAATTAACTAACTGGGCAGTAAAAAAAAAGTTGGTTTTTTTTGTAAACTACTACTGGAATAGTTACAAACTGTATTAATGGTTATCAAGTGTACCTTTTTATGGTAGTGAAAAACCAGTTCCAAATTCCAGAATTAATGCTGTTATTACACACTTGTTCGGCTTGAGAATTGAATGAGAAAATGTAAGCGTCCAAGTAGCTTTCTAGTTGAGGCTTGGGTGACTAATTATGTATTCAGATGCTGCTTGATTTATTATCTACTCAATTCCCATTCTGTTTCTGTGGGAAAGAGACTCGAAAGACTTTGGAAGAAAGTTTCACTGACCGTGAACCAGAACTTTATGAAGCAGTATTTTTAAAGGAAAATTAAATCTCACAATTGGAGCAACATAAACTAATGTGCTCTTGGCAGAGGAAGTCAAAATGTTTCTGCTAGCAACATGTGAAAATGGATAATGATAGCAAAAGCTGAACTATGCCCTAATCCCCGCTTCTGCTTAATACTAACAGTGCCACTGTGCTACTTCAGCATTATTTTAGTTCTGAGAAAATGCATATAAAGAGCAGCAACTGAAAATCACGTACGTCAAAACCCAAAGTTTCCCTTTGTTCTACTGAAATATTAAGGATTTCAGATCTGACAGAATATTAAGGGGAGGTGGGGAAGAGCCAAAAAGTTCTACGTGAGCTTGAAAATCAACTTGAGTTTACATCAAACTAGAAAGACTGAGTATTCCTTTTGCATGCCTGGGAAGCCTTCAAAGTAATCCCCCAAATTTTGTTTCTTTGTCATACAGTTTGACAACAAATACACTCTGGCCTGCATGACCAATGTGAACCTTGGCCTCCCATTCAAGCTCTGGTTTTCAAATGTGTCAGAGACTCCAGAAACCAATTTTCGGTTGCTCAACAAGTATCCAAAGCTAAAAGCAGACACCTATTATACCTACGTGGGTGTGCAAATACAGCAAGCACACTTTTTTTGCAGAGACTTGTCTCTGGAAAAAAAATGTAACCTAAACATGTCTGTTACTGGTTACTTCACTGCAAATATAAAGTTTAATACACCACTGTAATTAAATGAGTAAGGCAGAATAAACAAACCATTTAATTATTTTTAAAAAACCTATTACCACGAAATTTGCCTATCTGTTTAACCCTTACTTCTTCTACCCCGACATGAGATTACGTGAAACTTCTGAATCTCTCCTTCTGTCTCCCTGTTAAAGATGTTGATAGTTTTGAACATTTACTGTTGGGTGGACGTAGGGAATGAGAAGTCAAAACAAGTTGTGTAGTCTTAATTATATGGCAACAGATTTACATCTTGCTTCCCCAAAGACTAAATTACAGCATTTCCCCCAAGACTAAAGATACAAGTCACTGTCCATGCTACTTTATGGACTGTCATTTATCTCTAAAAATGGCACCAGCTAACAAGGGTGCGGCACCAAGGCATGCTCTCAAAGGGTGACTTATTAAGGCCACATCTCACATGCAGCACATCACATCCACTGGCAACAGTTGGTGCTTAATCCAGGAAAAGACAGGTTTATTCTTGAATTTTAAACCTTTACTCCTACTCGCTAATTTTTTAAAAACGCATGTGAATCAATTGAGCCAGACTTGCTTTTAAAGTCACATGAACTTCAATGAATTTTAACTTATGAATTTGCTGTTGATCTCACTTGTTTTCAGTGCAGATCGGACTGCGTGATGTGAAACATCCCAAAGAGTTTAATCATTGCCTATTCCCATGTTTCCTCTGTTTCCTCTCTTCCAATTAACAAAAAAAGTAACAGTACAAAACATTCCAACCCAACTAGAATTTTTTTCTTCTTTCGGGCACCCAGGAGCAAGTTCATGCTCAAAGCAAGTCAATGCAGATACCTGCAATACATTTGCTGCCACCTTAAATTCTTCCACCTTTCATCAGCAGGTTCAGCTGAACCTTGTTTCCTACACTGGAAGCCCTGAAGTCTTCCTCCCTGCCTCACCCTACCCCTCAGACACTGTAAAGACCACAGCAACATTCGCCTGAATCCGAGACGCTCATGTCATCTCTTGGCACCCGTTCCCAGGTCAGCTGTGCGATGCTGCTTCCTTTTAGAAGAATGAGGAAATGTTGCCAACATCTTTTCCTCCTCTCATTTTTAGTCACTATTTCACAATTAAGCACAACCCTCATGACACTTAAAAATAAAAAATGTCCGACCATCAATTTTCTCTTCCTCCCACCTGCTATGTGTTTGATATGTTTACTCAAATATTTAAATTATGAGGTTTTCCTGTGCCTGAAGTAGTGATATTTGGGGTATTACTGGTATTTTTACGAGATGCAGGTGTACTCAAAGTAATTAGCAGTTAAACACAGATTCATCTTTTACCAGGTATTAACACTAAGCAGCCTATTTAAATAGATAACATCCTGCTACCAAGAAAATATGATTAAAAATGTATGCTAGAGAAAATCTAATATGTTATTACAAAAAGGAAACAATGGAAACAATAAGCTCTGCAAAATGCCCTTTTTAAAATAGAGACTGTGTTGAATATAATGCAGATTATCTGGGAGAATATGCAGATATCAGAAAAGAAAGATGAGATTGAAATTTTAATCGTGACAGAGAAGATTTAGTAAGAAGTTAAAAAATAAATTCTTTGTCAATTGAGAGAAAATTGCTTGAACAGCTCTGGCATCTGATACCAGTTCAAGGCTATTTGGATACTACAGGATTCTCCTTTTTGTCTTAACTTGGTCTGTGTTGGAGACCACACAAACATTCTTCTGCTAGAAGCATTTGTTTTTTAAAGTTATTATTAGCCATGAAGATCTAAAGCAGATCTGTTCTCAGCTACATTCATAGCCCAGATGTGGATATTGTGAAGACTTTGCATGAAGAATCAAAGCCAAGATTCCAGAGTCCCGTACAAGAGGACCCACAGGAGATGAAAAGAAGGCTGTCTTCAGCGTTTCCATCCTACAAGCTATTTAGGGGACTATGACTTCATACTTGTTTGTTCTCAAGTGGCACAGATGTGCTCTATCAATTCACAGAGTTGGAAGACTAAGTGTAGAATGAGAGTAAAGAAAAAGAAAATCACTTTTGTATCCAAAGTTTCAGCAGTACAAACATGGGACTGATAGGATTTGCTGCATTATCATTAAGGCAGAATATTTTTTAATATAAATACTCACATTATATTTTGTCTGACCATCATGTCTGAAGAGATTCTGAAGCCAACAACAACAAAAATCTATAGCTGGAAAAACAGTTATTTTGTCCAAGTTCTCAGCTCAGCTAAACTGCAAGAGCAAATGCTGTCTGAATTAGCAGCAAGCCCTTCTTTTGACATGTATGCTAACTGCAATATATTAATTTTCTTGACGGTTTTTTGGTTTTACTTTTAAATCAAGTACTATCACTTTTAAACAATGCATCCTATCTTCAGAAGTCACAGCATCCTTCTCTCTAAACTGAAGAGATATGGATTTGATGGGTGGACTGTTCAGTGGATAAGGATGGTCACATCCAGAGGGTAGTGGTGATTGGCTCGATGTCCAGATGGAGACCAGAGATGGGTGATGTCCCTCAGGGGTCAGCACTGGGACCAGCACTGTTTAATATCTTCATCAATGGCACAGACAGTGGGATCAAGTGCACCCTCAGCAACTTTGAGGAGGACACCAAGCTGAGCAGTGCAGCTGACATGCCAGAAGGACAGGATGCCATCCAGAGGGACCTGGACAAGCTCAAGAAGTAGGCCCATGTCAACCTCATGAAGTTCAACAAGTGCAAGGTCCTGCACCTGGGTCAGGGCAGCCCCTGGTATCAATATAGGCTAGGGGATGAAGGGATTGAGAGCAGCCCTGCAGAGAAGGACTTGGGGGTACTGGTGAGCGAAAAGCTGGACATGAGCCAACAATGTGCACTTGCAGCCCAGAAAGCCAACCATATCCTGGGCTGCATCAAAAGCAGCGTGGCCAGCAGGGCGAGGGAGGTGATTCTGCCCCTCTGCTCTGCTCTGGTGAGACCCCACCTGCAGTGCTGCATCCAGCTCTGGAGCCCCCAGCACAGAAAGGACATGGACCTGCTAGAGCGGGTCCAGAGGAGGGCCACGAAGATGATCAGGGGGCTGGAACACCTCTCCTATGAAGACAGGCTGAGAGAGTTGGGGTTGTTCAGCCTGGAGAAGAGAAGGCTGCGGGGAGACCTTATTGCGGCCTTTCAGTACTATAGGAAAGATGAGGACAATCTCTTTAGCAAGGCCTGTTGTGACAGGACAAGGCGTAATGGTTTTAAACTAAAGGAGGGTAGGTTTAGACTGGATATAAGGAAGAAATTTTTTACACTGAGGGTGGTGAGACACTGGCACAGGTTGCCCAGAGAGGTGGTAGATGCCCCATCCCTGGAAACATTCAAGGCCAGGTTGGATGGGGCTCTGAGCAACCTGGTCTAGTTGAAGATGTCCCTGCTCACTGCAGAGGCGTTGGACTAGATGACCTCTAAAGGTCTCTTCCAACCCAAACCATTCTATGATTCTGAGTCAGAGAAATAAAAATTTAAACAAAAACCAGACAGCTTCTCTAAGAGTGAAGATACTAGGAGATTCAGAAAACTGACTTGCGATGCCATAGCACAGCTTCCAAGTATGCCAAAGAGGGTGTAGTAAAATTCCTTTTTATGTTGCTGTAAGTTTGCAGTACTTTCTGCCAATGTTTATGGGGAAAATACTTTATAAAGCAACCAATAAATTTCCCCTTCCTACGATTTTTCCTTTACCTACCACATTTCCACCTCCCTTGCCACATGAAAGTTACATTTGCCACCAACTGGAAAACATAAAACATGCAAACACAAAGATTAAACTGTCTGATGAATTCAAGAAGTTGCATTGGGATTCTCCTGAACACCAGGATGCTACCCCAGAAGACATCCTGATTCACTGGAGTCTTCTACAGAGTATCACACAGCATCACCTAGTCACAAACAGAACTGCCAAAATTTAAGGGATACATTCTCAGTGCACTGCCTGAATTTGAGTCAGGAGTACAAATTAGCAAGGGAGGTTCCTTAATTACGAAGCACTAAATTTAGAATTGCAACTTATTATTCATCTCAAAGGGCCACAGCCGTGTCTACTCCGGCAGCTACAAAAATCCACCTTACACTGTAATAGACACAGCATTAAAGTATATGATTTACAGCACATAACATTTAGTTTAAAAAAAAAATGCCTCCACAAATGTGAACACTCCCCCCCCATTTCTTTTTCCTCCCCCACTTCCATTCAGATGAGGTTAGCTAAGAAAAACTCTATTCTTAGGAAGTAAGAGCTAAGTATCCAATCCACTCTTGCAATGAACAAGTAGCCTCAGTCAGTGTCTGTGCCATAAACCTGCTCTGGAGGTTTATAAACAGGCCCCTGTATTTTTTAATTTGAATGAAACATGTCTGAACTATTAAGAGATGCCCATACCAGTAAGACGTACTTGAAAACTGCAAGGCCTGTGTTTTGCATTACCATAACCAAAATAAAACACTGTTGCTTTCAAAACAGAAATTAAAGATTCACAGATTTAAAAAAAAAAAAAACAAAACAAACATGCTCTTGGATTAAATCTTTAAATTTTCAGTTACTTCAATGGTGTAAACTTCTCAGGAATTAGAAGAGCTAGGGGTTCGGCAAGCTGTTATTCTGATGGTACTAAGAACAAAATCTCTCCTGACAATATTCTTGTTCCAAGGCAAACCCAGCCACTACACAGTGCTGAGCATGCAGGTATTGTCTCAAAGGTCTTGTAATCAGAAAGTTCATTAAAAACACTGTTAACTATTAACCTCCAGTTTACTGACCTGCAATTGCATTATCACCTAGCTTTCATGCTCTTCATCCACCTCTGAACACAGGTTAGCTTCATCTTGTTTTTGGAAGATTTAGCAACTGGCAAGATCAGTGCCTTGACAAAGCTCAAAGCACGGCAGAGGCATGGATCTAGCACTAACTCTTCCTGTAGAGTATCCCATTTAAAATAAATCACTGAACCTCAATCCCGAGACATAAACCTCTGTAGATCTGTGCAATTCCATCTTCAACCAACCAGCAGGTAAGAAAAGCTCCTCTAACTGCTAGGATGACCACTATTTACTGCCAACAAGGTCCTGCGTGCCTGAAGAAGCAAATTCTGCAGAAGGATCTTCTGAAAGTGATCATACTTCCTACTTGACTCCACAAACCTTGCTCATGGAGAAAGACAACGGTCCAGCTGGGTAAGAGGTATGCTGGGATCCTCCACATTTTATGTACTGTCTTGGTCCACAATTTTTTCCTGCCTATCACACCATTTAATCCAGCAGATCTATTAAGGCACCACACCAGTCATTTCCATCGGCTAACTTGCAGGAGCTATACATCCTTTCAATGAAGCCTTAGAAAAGCTCATTTCCAGTCCCTTTACAGCAGGTGATGACAGGTCGTACCACCTGCAGTTTTATGACCCGTTGTGAATGTACAATGTAAGACACATGAAGGTCACAGCCTGTTGTACAGACTAACTGTACAGGTCACAGGAATTAGAGACAAACCAGAGATCTAGCAGTTGAAGTTGTTACTGCTTTAACACCAAAACTAAAATGCTTACTGCTGAAAGACGGGCTCTAAAGTGAATAACTATCTGAGACTACTAAATGTGCAGCACAAGAAAGGAGCCTTAAGATATTATTTCAAATGTCATGTAATAAAAATATGCCCTGGCAGCTGCATAGAAGCACTACCAAATCTGCAAGGTCTACGGCTGTTTTTTCCAGATACAGTGGACACATCCAATTGAAGTGGTCTGGAGCGCAAATCAAAATTGCATGTTACAAGCTGCTGGATATCTGTTGCCAAATGATCTGTTAATTCTTATGAGTCTTCTTAAACAGAAAATCTCTCACCCTCTATAAAAAGAAAAATCATTTAGCTGTAGTTGATATAATTAAATTTAATTCAATAAAAAATTGCCCAAACTGTAAGACTACCCTATAAATATGTAAATTTCACCATTATGAAAAGACTAGTCAATCAACTCCGTGAACAGATACTGAGATATTAACTTGTTTATATTGTTACGTGCCCATCGCTTTTGTCCAGATGGTTGAAATTTCGATTTGCACACACACCAGGTAGTTTGGGTTTTTTTTAGGTTTGTTTTTTTTTTTCCCACAAGCTGAATAGAGACTAGCATCTTGTTTCTCTCCAGTTAAAAAAAGAAATTGCTGAATTTAGTCAGCACATTTTCTCTCTAGATGAGAATGACAAATAAAGTCGGTAATGCATTGTTCTGTATTTCTGGTCTTAGAGCTGCTTAAAGCCTCTACTTCCAAAAGGAAGTGTCTCTAAAGTAGACAGCAGTGAATATAACTTGCCCTATGCAAATGTCTCCAACTCTAAAAGAAAACTACTTCCCTTGGTGCCTAGCTCCTTCTTGTAGTGCAAATAAAGAGAAGAGAGGAAAGACAGCATGCTCAGATTCCACCTCTCTATTTCAGGAGGCTGTTTGGGAAAAATCGCTGCTCAGGTTCTGCATTTCAGAGTAGCCCGAATTACCCCAGCCACCAGCAAAGGGCTTCTCTTCAGCCAAAGATTGTGCTGCATCCACACACTCTTCAGAGCTCCTTCTGCTGATCCTCATGACCATTCCTGGAAACTATTATTTATGCAATCCAAAGCAAAGCTCCAAGTACATCACTCTAGTCAGAACAACACATGCCTAACAGTGTTATAAACCACTCCGCACACAGTACGAGGGAATCCACGCAGCTCCGAGGCATTCTGTAAACAAACAGACATGCTGCATACCAGACAGAAAAATTTAACAGCATACAAGAACTAGGAATTTAAAATGCACTGACTTAATTATGGCAACCATCACCCTTCCCCCCCCCCCCTTTTTTTTAAATGCTTCAGGTTACTTACCCTACTTATTTAGCTTTAAAATGTCAGAATATAGGCACAAAAATGAGTACTAACCACATAAATAAGCAAAGCAACATGCTGCTGCTTTTCTTCTCTTTGTCAATTTTATGCAAATAACACCTGCAACTTTTCTTCTGTTTCTCTGCATCTTCTAGACAGCAGAGGACAAACATGCTTAAAGAATCACAGTAAAAAGTACCTGAAGGGTTGAACACACTGGCAGGGCACCACCTACATTCATCCCTTATGCCTGATGCAATTTCAACTCTCACACTTTCACAGAATTCTGGCTAAACAGCGAGGCAGCAGAAACTGAAGGAAAGCTATCTTCAGTTATTCACTGTTATTTTATATTATTGCTCTCATTTCTAGTCAAGTGGACTGCAAAGAAAAAAAATATCACAACACATCAACACAGATGGCAGTTTGGCATCCTCCAGCTAACCTCACACCTGCAACTTCCACAACACCTGCTGCAGCTGCGCTTTTTGCCTCCTCTCGTCCCAGCACAGACAAAAGCTGCAAAATACGCAATTGTTAAGTGACCCACTACCACCATCTATTTCATTAATGAAATAAGTCCATAGGAAATCAAGATGCAAGCCTCCACTGCTGGCTCTGCCTCCACTGACAGAGCTCTGCTTGTACCATAGGAAGAGGTAGTCTTCAGAAAGTTTGGTTAAGATCATATATCGTGGGGGTAGGAAGGGGTGGTTTATTTTTAAATCTCTATCTGACGAGGGAGAACAAACAAAAAAAAGAAAGCAATTGAC
>VZTV01033731.1:1121-16442 GCA_013400875.1 Anhinga rufa | reverse complement strand
TGGAAGAAATGAAAGAAAATTATCAGTCTGTCTAGATGGGTAAAAAAGCATGTATATATATTTAATGTTATTATGATAGCCATCTGATAACATCACATTAATTCACATAAAAAAGCTTATTCCTTGACAGGGTTCTGTTGCTGCTTTACTTTCAATATGATGGACAGATTCATGCCTGGAAATGTTTCCACTGGGTTGAGGGACCATTCTGAAGCAGGATCTCTTTGTCTTTTTGACTTGAGTGGTACGAATGTGATTATCCACTTGTTGGTAATACAAATCCATTGTGGGGGTCTATTAAGTCTCCTGATCTTTTATTTTTAAATTTCTAATTTACTGATGAAGGAAAAGGGAAGGGGAAAGGGAAGTGGAAGAGGAAGGGGAGGAGGAGGAAAGGGAAGGGGAAGAGAGGTTTGGATACTTCCCTGTGTACCTTCTGCTTTCTCTTTGGCAAGATTTTAATCTGATGTGAATAAACATTATTCCATTGATTTTACTGACTTATAATGAGATAAGGATAGAGCACTGTAATCGATTAATGCCATATGAGGCACAGCTTATATCCTCATTTTTGTTCTGTATACCGACAAAATGTGTGTTTTATTCCTGAACACCACTAAATGAACCGTATTTCCCTGCCTTGCTCTGTTTCTGGGTCAGGCTCTGATCTCTCTTACCCTGATACACAGCTAACAGGTTTAATTTGGTGTAGGAATTGTGCTCCATTTACACTGGTAGAGCAGAGACCATGGCTTCTGGCTCCCTATTCTTCACTTACACAAACTCCGATGGAATCTATACAGGAATCCATTGAGTTTTAATACTTAATTTAATGAGGGAGAAAAAAATCATGAACAATTTGTTTTGAAATGTATGTACTGAGCAGAGGCAATACCATCTCAGGTAACTGAGTTATCCTGCATCCTGTTTTTTTTTTTAAATTCTGTGTGATTTCAACTATCAGAAGGGTTTGGAAAGTGTTTTACCCTTGACAATGACCTGTATTACAATTAAAGCTCATGATGTACGTTCCTTATTTGCCCAGGAAGACAACAAGATTTGCTATGTAATTTGAGAAGCATTTATAATACTGCTACCCATGTTGTAAGCTGATTATAAATAAAGTTCAGCAGAACTGCTTCCATCAGAAAATCAGAATTCACAGTCAAATAAAGTGTACAACCCTGATGTGTAGTTGCTTCTAACTGCTACTGTACATAAATCAGATTCTGCTTAGCAACTGCTGCATATCATGTTTATTAAACACCTTCTGCTTATTACAGCAGGGGGTACTAAAAATTCTTCATGAAAATTTCTCAAATATCTTTTCACATCTTGGATATTTTTAAAGGTCTCATTGCAGTGAACAGAATCCTTCTGCGGAAATGGTACTTGGGGGCTCTCAACATGTGCTTCCTGTTCCATTCAGTCACATGGAAAATGTTCTCAGTTTACAAACCAGACAAATTGTTTTGTGTTGCTGCTTTAGTCCTGAGGCTTAACCCAGCATAAGGAGAATCAGGCTTCCTACTTTCAATTGCACTGAGCATTTTATTTGAAGTAATGCTGTTTATGAGTCCTGGGAGGTATTTGAAAAAAGGATATTTCATAAGGAGGTAAACTTGCTTACATGCTACAGAAGCATGCTGGAGCAAGTGATACTTAATCAGAGAAAACAATCCTTTACTGATCAGTGATTCTTTGGCACAAGCCACTGTTATCAAACAATTTCTCGGGGCTAGTCCACCATTTCAGAAGTGACACACATACATCACACTTAGTGTCTCACATTTGTACACTACGATGGACCTTTTAAACTAGTCTCAGATGCTACTGAGGTCTGATAGATTGAAAGTAGTCAGCTGCATACCCTGACAGCCATTACTGTCACAGCGTGAGAGGCGTATTCTAAAATGTCAGGCTCCATTTCATTGAATAGCTCACAAAAATAAAATAGCAATAGAAATAATCAGCTTTGAAATAACTTCAGTATGTCTCTTGCAGCTCCATCTCTGCTCTACTCCTGTCTCAAGCTTTTCTTGACTCTTGCATGTTTGTCACTCCTTGATCCCTGTCTTCCAGTCGTAGTACAAGTGTCAAATCTCAGTCCTCACATTGCTGCATCTCTGCAACTTCTGACAAGCTGGCCACAAAGTGTGGCTGACCTGATTATGCAGCTAGCCAGGGTGGGAGAGTGCTGTGAAGGTTAGCCAGCCCCTCCACGCAGGGGGTCAGGACTGTGAAGGCCAGATGCTCGCGTGAACTCTGCAGATTACAGCTCTGAGCTATTCCTGGACTACTATACTGCATACTTTGCTGGACTTTGTTAGCTCACGTGCAGGACTGTCCTGCTGCTGGTGCCCACAGTCAATTTACTCATAGCATACGTGCCATACAGACATACCTAGAACACTGTCTTCCATCTAGCCCTTGCCAAGAGGCTGCATTTCTTCCACCATGGATGAGGACACAGTCACTGAAATGAATATTTGTCACATCCCAAGTGCATTACTGTGAATCATTGTATATAAAGCTAAATGAAGTAGCAACATAGAGATATGTTGCTCTGCACTCTGCAGAATACAGTGGCCCAGCTCTTCACCAGTAGAGCCGTAGAGCATGTAGCAGGGCTCTCTACTACCACTCTCCTCTCCAAGGCCACTGTCGGCACCAGCTCAGGCTCTGCCTTTGATCTGTAAATCCCTCAGTTGATTAATGCTCCTCTATATGAAGGAGTACCCCTTCAGGAGTGACAGCTACACACCTCTTTGATCATACTGCTAACTGCGCTCTGGATGAATTGCATGGGAAATGGACATAAGCATTCTTGGTTAAGATGAAGAACCTCCATCCCATGACAGAACAGTCTTCCTCAGTGGAAAGTCTCACTCTGATCATATTGCAATCTGCCTTGCGGCTTTGTTAGAGATCAGTTATTGCTTGATTAACTATATAGGTAGCTGGAAACTGGGAGAAACGCTGCCTTGTTATTTGTGACATGGTAAATCTTAGAAGCTTTTTATCATCATTTATAAACTTTTTTTTTTTTTTCTAACTGTGCATGTTTCTTGGCTGCAGAGCTCCTGTCTGCTATACAAGCAATGAAAAATGTTACCTGGATAAGAATATATTTACATAACCACAAGCTAATTACTGTTTGTCATAACTAAAATCAAGGAATTATTACCATGCACAACTTGTTTAGTTGTACATGGGTACTGTTGAACTGCTGCCTTGTTCTACCCCAGAACTGGTTGCATTTGCATTCAGTGATGTGCAAACAATCACTTAGCTAACAGCCAGATGCACTTTCTGTTTCAAGATGTGCTGTTCCTTCTATCTGCTATGATTTTTTTCAGTGGCATTCCTCCTGATTTAGTCTACTGTTCCTGTGGGTGGAATCTGGCACAAAAACCCATAAAGCACATTATACCCATCTGCATTAAAGGTGCTGTATAGACATCAATTAGTAATAACGACATTCAGGCACTTCAGGTGTATTTGAAAACAGTTGGCAGTGCTTGATGCTAGAAATACAAAAGGACTATATCCTCAGGTAAACCAGGATAGCCCAATTAATTCCAGCTGAGCTTTATCAGTTTACCTCAGCTGAGGATCTGATCCCCAAGCTCAAGTCTCTCCCTGACAGTAAGTCAGGATGCAGCCAAGTGCACACTGTAGCTCCTTGTTTTAATTAAAGAAGTGGAAATTCTTTTCTG
Source organism: Anhinga rufa (assembly GCA_013400875.1). Taxonomy (NCBI): domain Eukaryota; kingdom Metazoa; phylum Chordata; class Aves; order Suliformes; family Anhingidae; genus Anhinga; species Anhinga rufa. The sequence continues at coordinate 12,723 of VZTV01033731.1, read as the reverse complement.
TTTTGGAAAGTTCTTGGGAATGATGTATGGATAACAGCTTGAGAATTCAAATTATAGTACAGATCAGCATGACCTGCAAGAAGCAAAAATGTTTTGACTACTACTCTAAGCAAAAGCAGGATGGATGTCATAGATTATCCTTGCATGCACAAATCTATAGCTGCGTGATTTATGTTGTTTTTAAGTAGCTTTATTAACTAAAGTTGACTGCTAAATTTCAGTGCTTGTTTAGGAAAACTACAAAAGTAAACAGTGGTAAAGAGCACTGTGCTATTTTTCTGCAGCTATATTTTTGTTCATTTTGGTGCTTTTCAGAATTTATTTTTTTTTCACCTATGGTCAAACATAAGGAAGAAATCTAAAAGAATTACAGTTACTCCCTGATTTTTGGAAGCATTGCATTATGTACAATGCACTGAAGCATCAATCATGCTGATATGATGAGAACAAGGCATATAAAAGGACGATGTTCTCCGGGATTTTCTTAAATCACAGCGCTCCTAACTTCACTACATGCTTCGTGTACATTACAAAAAGTCAGTATCAGCTGTATCCAAGTAACTGATATGTGTTAACCCAGCTCCCTCGTCTTCTTTTTTTTTTTCTCTTTCTTTTGTTCCTTTCTCCCCTCCTCATCAAAGGCAATTTCTTTCCAGCCATCTCTAATTTGTTATTAGAATCCTACCTTCTTTAGTAGATTATGATTGCTAGAAGCTGATGCTTTTTGATGGTCTTGGTTGTTTTAATGTAATGTCAGTGTAGTTTGAAATGAAAAATATTGAGACTGCTTTATAGTTATCTTGATTGCTCTAAATGGACAAATTGGCAGTGCTTTTCTTATGTTAGTGTGGATGTAAGGAAACAGAGATCCACAAATTCAAGAATTGTACTAATACAGTTGAAGATCTGATTATGCAGCTGACACATCTAGAGGGAATACTTCATTGCTGTTATTTCTACTAGTGTTTTGCGTGTGGTAGAACTAAGGAGATTTTTTTTATCCTTGTCAAGCAACCAAAACTACAAGTTCTGTTTAAAATTCTCTAATGCAGTTGATATGCTACTGGAAATCTAATCAAAAGCTACTTTACTGAATATGGTTGGAAGACTTTTTAATCTAGAAAGGAAAAGGGATTCGGGTTAGGAGGTTGGGGGAAACAGGTATTTTCCATTACGCTGTGAATTTTGTTCCTAAAACTTCTTATGTTTCCTAATGTTGTGTAGGACACAACTATCTCTCATGTATATATTGGTCACAGTTATCAGTCTTTTTTAATAACAATACAGGAGAAAGGATGACACACAACTTCTTTTTCAGGACTGGTCTTTGTGTTGAAGACCTCACAGTGTTCAGGCTAGGCTATATATATATCTCCGTTTTTTCTTAACTAGAAGGATTTTTTCTCATGCTAAGTATATATATTATTTCTGTGACATTATACAAGTAATAGTATTCTTTTGTACTTGTACAACAATTATGGCAACAAAAGCCTTACTAAGCACAACCCTCTTCAGAGTGAATTTGCTGTAGCAAACAAAAGGAAATCAAAATAAAAGAAGATATTTATGTAATCAGTGGTAATGCGTGATCAGATCTGTGCCTCTGTGTTTTTAGGCTTATATGTGACACTTTCTTACGGAACAGTAGGATCACTTGTAATAACATCTTTGCCTAGCCATATTTGTATTGATACATTATAGAACAGCATGTTGAAACTCCCCTCTAAGAAGATCCTTGAGGTCACATCAAACAAACAAACAGACAGACTTTCCTTCCTTAAGCTTATCTTGTTATGATCATGGAGGGTGGGGCATCCTTCTCCTGTTTGATTATCCTTGTTGACTATTAAAATCAAAAGACTGATATGTAAGAACACATGGACATTTAAAAATGTGTGTTTTTTTCCTTGTAAGCAAGATGCTTTTGGCAAATTATCCTTTTACTATATATGGTTTTCATTTCCTTGTAAAAAAATATATTGGGGTGAGGGATGAGGGGGGGGCAGAGAGAGAGAGAACCGTTTTGTTAATCCTCTGCAGGAAACAACAACAATCAATCCCCCTTCGGCAGCTGTTTTGTTCTTCAAATATACTATCACTTTTTAAACTGATGGTGAAAGAAAGAATGCATTAATTTTCAACCAGATCGGGCTTCAGGAAAAAAGCAAGTTCTAATGCTGAAGAACAAGATGGCATAATGTTGTTTTTCAAAACACCCCCAGATTTGTCTTTCTTTTTAATGTTCCTCACTTTGCTTCTTAGAAAAGGGGTTAAAATTAGTAGGCACATTTCATATTAGCGTATTTCATGCAATAAAGCATAAATTATTTAAAATAACACGACCTTTTATCTTGCACCTTTTGAAGGAAGCAAATTAAAAATGTAAATTTGGAGCTAATTAATATGCAAATGTATTCATTCGCAGTTAACAATTAGCAATTAAACCTGCAGTGTCTACAAAGAGCACGGACAAAATTAGTAACTTAATTTATCATTAAAAAATGAAAACGTACACAAAATTTTAATTGACTTTCAAAATATTTCCCCTGCTTTTTCCCTGTATTTTTAATACAAAAAATCCTATTGAGCCTTAGATATACAGATGAAACTTGCTACCTACAGCTTTCTCGTGAAGTTCATTACAAAAGACCGAGAAGGAATCATGTTAGGAAAAGTTTGCCTTATACACGAGACGAATTAAAAAGACTACTGATTTGTGTTAGTCACTCTGTACAAAACGTAGGTATTTCGGGATATAGACACAGATACCCTTAACATCTAGCTAGCTACGTAAGCATATAGCAAATGCGTGTGTATGTTTTTATTAAACATGCAGAGCCAGTATGAAGGTTTGTGCTTTGGTGTTTGATGCTTCAATAGAAAAACAGGAACACAGGAAATTAACAGACAATAAATAGCTGAAAAATCTAAATAAGACACTCTAGATAGATAGTCATGCATGTTTATATTTAATGCTTGGTTTATTCCCCTTCTACCAGTTTTTCATTCCTTTTACTTTTACAGGAGTTAAAAAAACCCTCTGCATATATTACTGCATTTTATGTCCATTTTCTGTGTTTTCTCATAATTAGCGCTGCTCTTTCTGCAGATGTGAGCCTGTATTTTTAAATATTCTCTTTCTACTGTCATGCAGTGTATTACAAACAAGATGTGGTTAGTTTTACAGAAATACTCACAAACATTTGTTTGCGTAAGAACCACAGCATTACAATCACTCGCATGTTTTTGCCCTCTTCCGTACATTTTTTCACAAACGCCTTCTCACCAAAATTTTGTTTAGAAAATGTTGCTCAAAAATTAATATATTGCGATATCTCTAGAGGTATATGTATGGAAATCTTCAGCTCCAGCAAGTCAAAGGGCGTAGGTCTTTGTGTGGCCATTTTGGAAGTTCTTTGTGGTCGAGGACATTATCCAACCGAGGGGCAGAACTAACAGCATATGGCCTAGGTGGCCAAGCACGCAGCGTAGCAGCGTGGGCTTCAAAGCCAGGCATTGTTTGCCAGGACCTTGGTTCAGGCTCTTTGTGAAGTACAACTAGCACATAATCAAATCAGCAATCGTAATAACTAGTTTGCAAGCAAGTCGAGAGCTAAAATGTGTACATGCAAATTAATCATCATTTGAAATATCAATCAAAACACAACTTCAAGTTTGTCAATCTGTATACGACAAAGGAGGTAAAATAATCAAATAAATTAACTGGGAATGTGTAACTTTTCATTTCTTCTTAATCCCTAAAAAATCTATATTTGCTCCTTGTTTGCAACCTTTTAAAAAAGTTATTTAAATAGCATCTGCTAAATTCCATTTGCAATTATTCTTTTTCTTTTTTAATCAATTTAGAGTTAACTTTTTTGCTAAACTCTCTGTTTTATCAACAAAGCCCTTTGGTTGTTCCCGTCGTCTTGTTCTGTTGTTTCTTTTTAAAATATTCAGATTACAGTGATTGCACTTCTGTTTGGAATATCCTGTTTGATGAAGCCAGATTTTGCTGCCAACAGGACACCTTTGTGTGCCAGTGTAAAGCTGAGAAAGAATTGTTACTGGGATTTGTTCTGAGGCTGCTTGGTAACTTCTGCCTCCAGAGCTGGGCAGTGGGGAAGGCAGCAAGTGGGTGAGCTTTTGTGGGAACTGCCTCGTAATCAGCACGATGAGAAATGCCCCCTTTTCCTCCCCTCCCCTGTCCTCTAAAATGCTGCTTATGCAAGGTAATAACAAACTGGGCAAAGGGATGTTTAATTCCAGGTAGATTTCAGCAGTTCAATGTGCTGAATATTGTTACAGCTGACTTGAATTCTGAGACTGTTATTTTAACCCTTTACTCATTTCTGTGCTGGGATTTTGCACATCAGAAGTTAATCTAACGGAAATGGTTGCATCTTGTCTAATAATTTATGCATATATGTATGTATGTATGTATCCATATATGTATTCATGAAATAAAAGACTGTCTAGGGCATGTGTGGGACAACTTTTTGCAGAACGTCTGTTTAACTGATTCCAGTCCTTTCTCATTACAATGAACAAAACAATGGGATTTGGATATCCAGAAAAATTCTTTGCAATGACAAAATATTTCAAGAACAACTGTTTCTAACTTGTCTTGATAATAACTATATTTTTTTTTAATTTTATCCACAAATCTATGTGGATATCTAAGTTGGAACATTATTAAAATGAGAAACTGAAATTTAGGAATTAGAGATGCATTATACACATACGCAGAAATAGTTCAGGCATACAGCAAGAACCCATAAGGCATTTCAGAGATACATATGTGCACACACATACCTGTTCATCAGAAATACTACATTTGAATTTCATGTGTTTTCTGTTGTCTTCTGAAATTTTTATATTTCTGTGCTAGAAAAATACAAACAGAATGGCGTATTGCTCTCTTTTTAAAATATTTAAATGTGCCAGCGGACCTCTCCTGGGTCTTTACTTTGCAGCTTCTCTAACTGTTAAATTAACAGGCATTTTTTCAGGATGCACTTGTAGGATTTTAACACATTTCTCCACTGGAAAAGTTATTTCATGGAAATAAAATCAGAAGATAGCAGCACCTTTTTATCTGGTGCTGTGTTTTAAAGAACTTAATAGCCTCTCAGTATTTTTAATGCCTGTGATATTACACAGCTAACAAACAATTTCAGAATTCAGTTACCACAATTAGGAATTTGAAGCAGGTGGCACAATAATGGGGCTTTTTCATTTCATTTATTAGAAGGGGGAGGAAAAAGCCCAGCAACGCAGAGCTTCATTTATTTTCATCAGCTCCACAGTAAGAGCATGGTAATTTGCAACACCAGAATCATTTCAAGTACAGCTTTGCATACATCATTCATTTCTTTAGTTTTAAAAGCTTCTTATCGTTCAACCAAAATTTGAAAAGATAATTTCCTGTCTAAAGTCCAATCTGGTCTGAGCATCCTGCATGCTTTTTAACACTGTGTTGGCTTTCTTGGTTAGCAGATGGAGTGTCGATGTTACTGCTGCGTGACCCCCAGGTGAGTGTGACTTTGCCTATGTGTGCCCGTGCGTAAAACATCCGCAAGCAAGGGCTTTGCCTGATAGCCAATTTCCAGCGCAAAGTTTGCCTCGCGTTCCTGTTCGCTAGGAAGAGAGCTTTAATTTAATTTTGCTTCAGTCCCAAGCCTCACAGCAGAAGCAGCATGCTCCCGGCAGGCGGATGAAGTGTCTGCAGCAACGCAGCCGTGGATTTCAGCCTGCCTGGCTCCCATAGGCCCCGCATGGGCAGCATGCCGGCTCGGTGCCCGCTCTCCGGCTGCCCCCGTAGCCCTGCCGCACGGGGGGCAGCCGCTCAGCAAGGCTGCAGGCAGAGCCAAGGTGTGCACCATCCCCCCTCCACCACTTTTTAAGTGCATTTTCTGTTGTGCGTGTGGATGCGAGAGGTTTGTGCCTCGCGGTGAGCCACGCTGCCTTCTCCAGGGACTGGGGCTCCTGCCGCGGGTGCCAGCAGCGCTGGAGCACTGTCGGCCCAGGAATCACTTGGTTGGCATCTCTGCTAACACGATGTTTTTATGCTGCTCGGAGAACAACAAAGCTTTGTTGTTCTTGTGCCAAAAATAAACGTCTTTTGCACTGTGTGAACTTGCCCCGACTTCTGCATATATAGTGAGGGGTCTGGGCAATGGTGAAAGAAAACACCAAGGAATTGTAGTCATACTCTGGGGCCAGGAGACAAATTTTAATGTGCATTAGCAGGGAGCACAGGTTTAAGTAAAACAGAGGCCTGGAAACTGTTTGCTGGTGCTACTGGCAGTAGGCTTTGCACCCACGGGGTGTCTCACAGTTCAGAAATCAATTCAATGTTTCAACAGCAATTGCTGTCACAGAGTGTGAGTGAGCTATCCCTGCCCAGTGCCCACTGGGAAACGTGCAGCCCCTCCTGCCCATGGGAAACTCTTGTTAGAAACTCTTCTCTGGTTCATAATAGAGCCAGAAACTTCATTTGGAAGCAACTTTCTTATCTCGGCCATTAGAAGCCCTCTCCTGCAGACGCACAGGAGGACAACCCCTCTGCACAGTCATAGCCTTCAGGGTTATTCATACGAGCAGCCCCAATACAGCTCCATCAGCCCTTGCAGAAGGAAGGTGCTTCAGCCCCGATCTCAGATGCTGCAGCCCCAGGAAGCAGTAGCCTACCCATGAATCTCCACCGTGCAGCCACCACTCCCACTGCTGGCGCTAATATCTGCTCTTTGACATGAGCACATACTCAATAAGCTTTTGCAAAATTGTCCTTTCTGGTGCTGGAGGGAATACGAAACCCCCCAGTGTTTCACTTCAGATTGATGCAGTCCACAGGTAACATTACCCCAGCATACTGCATGCTATTTCGGTGTAGTTCACTGCAATACTATGGGTAATGGTTAGATTATGCTAAAATGTGAAGTGCAGTTTTGAAACTCAGAGACTGGCTCAGTCCATTTACATGAGGTATTTCTGAATACCTTATATGCTGAATAGCCTGAATAAACTGAATTTACATGAAGACAGCAAACCACACCTCTCTCTTTTTTTTGAACTGTCTCATTCTGTGTACACCCCACACAAAAAGGTAAGTAGGGAGCCTCAGGTAGGGAGAGATACTGTAGAGGATGAAGGAAAATTGTCCAGTGAGTGGGGCACTATCACAGAAGGAATGGACACTACAGACTTGAGCCCCAACCTGAAGGAGGACCCCGGGCTTCATTTCATTCCTCATGTATAAAATGGAGATTATTTTATCAGTCGTCTAGTGATATGATTTCTGAGTATTATTGAAATAGGGGGATGTGTGTCTAAGATAGATGAAGGGACAGATGGTTTACAGTCTCATCCTGCCCACCTGCAGCAGAACACAGCTAAGCCTACTATAACTGTCTTGAATTATATGCGAAGTATAGAAGCTGCTGGTCCAATAAACCGCTGGTGAAAAATGCACAGATACCAGTAACGAAGGTAGCTCATATATTTGCATGAGTCATATTTCTAATTAGCTAACAATTACTTCAAAAAGCTGTAGCTATGTTTATTTTTTGGTAGATAAAAACTTGAAACCCTGACGTGCCCTCTGCCACTGGTCTCCTCCAAACCCTGGTTGCCTTGGTAAGAAAAGCACAGACGTCAGGACTGTACATTGTGTCACGGAGTACACCTGCTCCATCATCTGGACGTTGAATTGAGTTGCTGCGATTACTTTAGAAAGGGAAGCATGGATTAGAACTTACTTTGTCCCAGAACAGAACTATCAGCTTTTCTTTTGCACTTTTCATTCTTTGTGACACCCTAAATTAGCTATTTGCACCCGGATTCTCCAACGATCTGTGTGACCACACTGTATCAGCAGGGAGTCCCATAAAGTCTACAATGGTTCTTATTGACTCATATGTTTGGGGTTTATAGTACTGTATATAGTGCTTATAGTGGTTTCCTAGATAAGCTACAAAATTTGGTCAGATGAAGTTGACCCTAAGGTTATTCAAAATTAACTTTTTAAGGTAAACGTTTTCCCTGAAATTACTGATCCCCATGTTTTACCAAATAATCGATATTTTTCATTACTCTAAAATAAATCATACCTTTAATTTTTTGAAAAAAGAAGTCTTGGAAAGACACAGTTCTTCCTCCTCTGAATAATGTCTCTTCAGAACAAATAAGCCTACATATGTTTTGGGTTAAGCCAAAGCTCTGATACTCCTTTATATGAATGGGTAGACAAGCAACACTTGTCGTTAAGGGTGGACGAGCTGTTCTGTAACCACAGCTTTATCTTCTTTTAGAGAATTTTTCCTAGAATTAGAGAAGACTTTCACTACTTTTATGATCAACGAAGCATTTCCTTATTAACCAGGGATACCAGAGACTTCCAGCCCTGTCCTTTGCCAGGTTAGTGCAAAATATTGTTTCTTCATACATACTTTCTATAAAGCCTTGCTATTGCTTCCAGTGCATCAGTGATGAGTTAAATATTGGTATTAACATTGTTTACTTTTTTTTAGATGCTTTGTTGGGTTCCTGGAACCAGGAATGTAATTTCTGGCTATTCTTCTGTCCTTATTCTTTCCCCTCAGAATTTAGGAATAATAATGTTGTTACAGCCTCAAATTTATCAGTGAAAGCTGATGGATATTGATGGTATGCAAAGGGACTGACTTTATTTAGGCATTCAGAAAATGATAGCTAACTAAATTTCAAAATGAAATGTTAAAACCAGTGGGTGACAGACTGTCTGTAGGCGTGTCCCCTGAGGTGCTCCCTATTTTATTTGTTAATGATCTTTCTTCTTTGCCCATGCTAAGCCAAGCTCTACCCACTACTGCTATAGCACCATTATTCAGCATTTAATTTGCTCACAATCTTTTAAAACAAAAAACCCACTCACACTATACTTAATTATTGGCTCATTTAAGCCCTGAATGGTTGGATTTCTGCTTCTGTGTGTAGATACACTGATAAAAGTAAAGTGATCTGGGATAAATTAACTTTAACTATTATGACAAGAATTTGCAGGGGGTCAAAGACTGAGAACTGATGTTAACCACTGCATGTAGAAAAGCATGTATGTGCAAAGAGGTGAGTTAAGGGCAGATGTGCAGCCTAAACGCTTAATTTGAAACCCTTACTTTCTGGCATTTTCCATTGTTTTCTTTCTTTTTTCCCCACCCCTCTTCTCTATTAAATCAGTGTTGAGAGACCACTTCTGTCTGACCTTAAATGATTAGAAATGTTCCTCACCTTCAGTTCTGTTTGCAATAATCACTAAAGAGATGTTTTATTGCTTATTTTGTAATCATTAATATATATCTCATACAAAGAAAGGGACTGGAGAAATGCATTAACAAGTACATGTAGTAGTTTGTTTCAGACTGTGCCACTGGATGGCTCAATGTGTCATAAAAGAAATCTCTGTTAGCAGTATAAGTTAATTTCTGCTTGTGAGGAAACTGTTCCTCAAGGAGGAAGGAGGATCTGAACTTATTCTGTTATAGGTATGAAGATCAGAGCAGCCAGGATGGTCATGTTACTGAGAACTGAGAAGTTTTCTCTGGCTAAAATTCTGTAACACCACTTTCAAAGACTCTCGTGAAAGTCATAAATAAATTCTTCTCTGTGGAGAGCAGAAATGGCTTTGGGCAGCAGAGTTTGCTTCTTGATACAGAGAAATCAAAAACAATAGGGAAACACTAACTTGGTCATTGCCAACTCAAAATTTGCCTGCTCATTGACTTGTTATGAATCAGCTATATGTTGTTGTGGCTCCTCATAACCATTGGCTTAAACAGGTCAGGACCAAGGTAGGTGGATGCTGGAGCATGTGTCTCTGTGTGAAATTAAACCTAAAGTAGGTAGATGCTTCAGAATACTTCCCTGTTTAGATAAGCTCTAACCCTTTGCTGCTATTCAGTCTGCAATGATGATGCAAAACCTGATAGGGCTGTTGTCTGTACTCTTTTTTCAGTAGGAACTGTATTGAGACAACCAAACTATTTGCAGTTGCTTACATAAGGTGGCAACCATTGGCTTCTTACCAGTCTTGATATAGGTCAGTAGTACAAATTCAACCTAGGATTAGAGAGGAAAACTATCCATGCTCAAGGGCTCTGAGCTGTCCAGTCCTAGGTGTTTTGGATAGTAATGATGACAGTAAAAAGCAACCAAGCTTCACCCCCTCTTGCCCTCCCCTGTGGACCCTAAAAAACATGATGCAGCTTGTTAATAATGCAGCCCTTTATTAAAATGTAGTTATGCATACCAGCCTGAAATTTCTACCTGCTCATTGAATGGTGATATATCAAATCATCTGCATTATAAATACGGTTTTGAAGTTGCTCTGTTTTGTGTTGATTACTGTGTTGGATTCTGAGTCATAAAGGTTATAAACCAGATACAATAGACTGTATTCTGCCACAGAGGTGGCATAGTTCAGCATGACTGAGTCACTGCTCTGAAGAGAGGTGGCATGGAAATTTTATACAGGGTATTGCAAGTCAAGCCTGAAGTGCATTGGCAGAGCTGCATGGTAGCAGGCAAAAAGCTGCTCTTCAGTACCTACCTAATTTTGCTTGTACAATTCACTTCTTTCCAGATACACATCTTCTTCATATAACCTTCTAAAGTATATATTGGTTGCAAGTGTCCCAGGATCATTTCATGCAGTGAAAAGGGAACAAGTAAAATTCTGAACCATTGCAAATGGTCAACTTAGCAGGTGCCAAGTGTAACATGTGTGGCCATGCTAAACAAACTTGGCTGGGATCTTGAAGTTGGCAAGTGTCTTCTACCTGCTGCCTTGTCTGCTTCAGTTTCCCTCCTCCCTCAGCTGGAAAATGCTAACCTACTGGAGTAGTGGAAGACCTTTGTAACAGATATGTCTTCCTTTTCCTCCTCCTCCCCCCACCCCCTGCTTGTCCTTTTCTTTTCTAATCAGTGCTGACTTGAAAAAGCTTTCCAGCTGGCCAGATCTTCTCTCTGGTAACTCCAGCTCAGTTCTCCTTGCTCTGTTCTGTCTGGACTCTCTGCCCTCTGTCTGCTTTACCTGCTTCCCAACAACTTTTGTGCCCAGAAACACCAGGTGCAATTCTTTTCTCCCTGCTACCAGACCAAACCCCTCAGCTGCCCACTCCTACCTGCTGTCATCTCTGTCACTCATCTGTTAAATCCCCAGGCTTCCTTTATTCCTAGGCAAATGTCCCTTCTGGTTCTTTCTTGGAACGTCTTCTATGGGTTTTGTAAGTGCTTCTGTCTGTATATTTTTCATGATGGTTTTGATTTTTTTGTGTTATTTCCTCTGTTGGTATACAGTAGGAAGCAAGACTATTTTAATGTTCTGACTATTGTGTTTATTAGTATCATGAAGGTTTTTGCAGCTTATTATTGATGTGAGATAGAAATTCACAATGAATCAGAGTTGAATAAAACACTTAGATCACACCTTTAATGATTCATATTCACTCCAGGCTCACATCGCTTTGGTAAAAATGACCGCATTATGGCAGACAGGTTGATTTTTATTATGCTATGCTGTTAATTTGAAAAATACTTCATCTAAAAATGGTGTTTTGCAAGGAAC
>VZTV01033718.1:0-21557 GCA_013400875.1 Anhinga rufa | reverse complement strand
TGGCCACATAGAAGTGTTCGTATTTTGCATACTCTCTGATACCATTGAAATCTTCAAGTTCAATTCTCAGTTGCATTTCCTGGCTCTTTGTCAGGAGGTGAATTTTGTCATTCCCCAGCCAAAACTCCCTGCTGAGGTTTCCAAAGCCATTTTTGTAGTCGTTCCAGGTTCTGTTAAAGTTAGTGCTACCATCCTGACGCCGTTGCAGCACTGTCCAGCCGCCTCCGTGTGTTTGCATGTCACAGTAAACTTCAAAGCTATCATTTCTGGGGTCAGGGCTAATCCTGTAGATTCCATTACTCCTTTTGCCTGCTGTGTAATGGTCAGCACAGTCTCTCTGCATTATTTGTATAACTGGTGGAAGAACAGATTGTGTTAGAATAAACATAATTTCACTTTAAAAATAAAATTTTTAGCCAGACTGGTGTGGCATACGGAACTGGGATCAGAGAGACTTCTACATATGAAACAGTGTTACAGCAATTTCAGCTCTAGAGAGAAACATGTTTTTTCCATCAGGCTTACTCTATAATACATGCCACCTAGGATCTCTGCATCAGATAGCTGTCCAAAAAAACCCACTCAAATGACTTTTTGTATCAAACCTGCCTTATATAGGGGCATTTTGATTGTCTGCTTTCCCTTTTCTCCTTTTCCCTACTCTTCACTTTATCCTTTTATTACCTCCTGTAAATTCAACCTGAATGCTTCAGTCCATATTTCTAATGCTTCATGTTTATACACTTGCTGCTTTTTGTATTTAAATGTATACCATCACACCCTGTCTATAATTTAAATCTTCATCTGGCAGTATGTCAGAGAAAAAGCTTTATCCATATGGGAATGACTTTAACCTGGCTATTGTTCTGGTGACATCATTTAATACAGAACATAACATCATTAGGGAAGTTTCATGTGTTAATGTTGACTGTACTTTAGGAAGCAGGAAAAAAGTAATAAAATTGTCTCATCTATTGTAGTAATACTCTGATTTCTAGAAAGATGAAGCTAGAAAAGTGACAGTGCTTTCCTGTGTATGTGACATTGTTGGCTTTACAGTAAAAAAACTTTAGTATCTACCATTAACACAGCTTTTTCCCACCTATGGGTGCTGTATTTTATTCAAAAGAAAACTATCCCCAGATCTTTCCTGCAAAGCGAAAATCCATTTTTGATTCACAATGTCATCCAGTAATGATATTGTGTTCAACAGCATGGTATTATAATTCCATGTTCCTAAGTAAGTGATACAGAGAGCTCTCAGAAGTTCTGAGTTAAGAGTCAAAAATCATAATGTTCATTCCTACTACGGATTTGAATTTATGGGCATGTTCATTTGCAGGCTTGAATTGCATATTTTTCCTAGAAAAATGTAAACAATTAAGCTACTTCTTGAAAGGGAGGCGTGTTCTCAGGCTGCAGCGGGGAATAAGACTCAGGACTCCTTGTTTGCCAGGAAACTGGACATCTATGAAAGCACAAACTATAGGAATCAAAGGCTTAAAAGACAAATCTAAAGCCAAATTTAAGCTGATTGTTGACATGGTAAAAGCATTACCTTTATTATTATTGATTTGATCTTTTCACACTTTCAAGAATTTCAGCTGTACATACACTGTACCATCTGCAGATCCTTCAGTTTTTAATATGGGTAGACAGAAGAACAGTTTTATTTTAAACTTGAATGCTGAGCAGCAGAGGCTTAAAAACTGTAATGCAGCCTGATCTGTCTCTGCTTTAGCTCTAGAGAGCCCTGTCTTCATATGTATGACATCTAAGTGGTAGAATACACTGACAATCCAGCGAATATTTCTTGGTTTCGAAGATTCTATGTAATATTAAAACTTTATGACTTTAAAAAAAAACCTCAATCTTCCCTTAACAGTCAACATTAGAAAGAAATTACTAATTTTATTTCTTTATTTTAATTAGGACAATTAAAAAGTTTTTTAAAAAAAAGTGGTTGTCAGTGATAACACCTGTTTCCTTTTTCATATTGCTTGTATATTAGATTCATGCTAAGGGTTTCATATTAAAATGATGGTACATATGTTACACACTTGAGAAGTACTGTTAATAAGCTTTTTTAGCTGGGCCTTTCAGATATTTGCTGTGAGGATTGAAAAATTAGTTTATTATCCATCTGTTAAAAAATAAACATTTTACTAGATTCACTTGATGTTTAATAATGTCTTGTGGACCTTTTTAGAATAGTTGCAGTTTCACATTGAAAAAAACCCATGCCGTTTTCTAAGGCACACCTAGAGAAAATTTACCCCTTCTTATCCAAGGAGAAAATATATGTAGTTCACTGATATTTAATATCCTTAATGAAGGTAGTATGGTGTAAAATAAAGTTAATATTTCACGTTTATTAATTGAACTGCAAAAAAAAAGTCCTGTGAAGATTCATGTTTTAAATCCCAATATGAAGTCTAATTCTAGGAGGACTGAACACCTGCGGCTCTCAGTAACCCTCTAGTGGCGGATGAAGTTTTACAGGAGTATAAATAAACACTAAAAGAGCAAATACATAACTTGTGAAGTTAACAACATAGCTATTTGGTTAAAATATACTTAAATTTTTTTACCTAATATTTGTAAAATGCACAGAAATCTTATACTGGCAGTAAGAATTAACAGGTTACATACCAGGTCTTGGTTGCATTGCTGGGCATTTAGAAGAACATTTGTTATCAAGGCTGTTCACAACAAACGTCAAATTAGCAACTTTGCTGTCAACATAATGTTCTACATTGTTCATATTTATGAGGCTCATCTTCTCTAAACGACCCTGCAGTGTCTGAATCTGGCTTTTTGCATTTTTCAAGCTGGTTGCCATTCTGTTAACTTTGCTTTGCAGTTCCTTTACTCTGTTATCTTGGATTTTGCTGTTTTCTCCTGGAGTTTCTGCTTTAGGTAGCACGAATTCATTACTGCTGTCTCTTTCTTGGTTGTCATCTGCTTGCAGCTTGCAATCTTGGCAGCATTTCTTCAGCTTGTTTACTGCTTCTTTAAGGGTCTGTACTTCTTTGACAGTCTTCTCAAGGAGTCTGAATTCTTTGGGTAATTGGATGGTCATTGGAGGCAGATTTATCTGATATGGACAGTCCTCTCCTTCATCACATTTCTGATTAGTTTTGAGCTTTATAGGACAAGTCTCAGTAACTTTTCTTTCTTTAGCATCCTCTTTATCTTCTAACACAACTGCAAAGACATTTGTTAAAGCAAGGAGGGCTGTCTTCAGCAAGACTAAGTAAACAAGCAGCTTCATCTTCGCAGAGAAACTAGCAGTATGAGGAAGTATGCAAAAGTGGAGCAACCTTATAAGGGCAGCTTGAAGCCTGTGAGTTATTAGACTGCCTACACTGTTCTCAGAAATGGGTGGGAGTGCTTGCATCACGAGTGATTGATAGCAGAGCAAAGTAGGTAGTGCTTGCAAGAGAAGCACGTTTCAGTGAGTATTCCTGACTGAGAACTAGTGTATGTAAGCAAAATGCTGAAATGCATGTGTGCTGATCACTTACGCAGTTTAATGTCATTCCTTGTTGTACGTGGATTTTCTTTTGAGGGAAAAATCACATAGCTCTGTGTTATAATAGTCTTCTAACATCTGTTTCTTAACATTTGAGTGTCCTAAAACTACTTTTGAAAACCAGACTATAGTTTTACCACAGCAGGTGGAAAAGGTAAAAAACAGTCCCTTTCCCAGTTTGAGGTTTACCACAGCAATAGCTTCACTGACACTCAGTCCCTTTCTTCCTAAAACTTTTTAACTGAATAGATGAATTCATAAATTTATTTAAATCCCAAAGCACATTGAAACACGAATATAGTTTTCATTCCAAACATTTTTCAGGATAGAGTCATAAACTAAGGAGGGCAAGCATGACCCTTCTTCTTTCTATTTTGCCTAGCACTGCTTAAAATAGTTACCTGGAGTATTCATGATTTGTATGGCATATCACAATTAAAATTCAATGTTATCTGATTCTGAGTACTTTAGTGAAGGGAAAGGAACTTAAGGACTCCCACCCCACACTTCAGGGCATGGGATCCTAACTGTTGGATTGGTTATCCAGAAAACCCAAAGGAAAGCCTGCTGTTCTGAATAATGTCCTGAATTCTACATCTAAAGCAAGGCAGGGAGCTAGGGAAGGAGCTGTCATGGGCCCATCAGTTTGAGGTATCTTTTCTGTATTCCTGATTTTCAGTTCCTGCTTTTCTTTTTATTGTGCCTTGTATCAGCTTTAAGAGTTAATCATGTACTTTGCCACACTAATCACATGAAATGGAATACTTCAGCTCTAGGTGACAACTGCCATGTACTTCCTCATTTTTGTTCTACAGCCACCTTTGCCATTCTCACGTGGTGCCTATGCAGTTTTAATGATCTATGTCATTTTCCATGTGCCCCAAAGCAAGGCTACTTGGACACGTCCTTGTGCATATATAGCTCAGTCAAGAGCCACATAATATGCATGAGTAAAGGAATTTTACATCAGTTCTTGTTTAATTAGTCCAATCTGAACAATTTATTTCCCTAAACCCTATTTGAAATTACTCATAATACAGATTAAACATTAAACAGACATTAGTCACACACATACTTTGTAAATTCATGATCTTTGGAATGTTACTAGCTTTTATAGAGACCACAGGCTTGTAGTGATAGTACAGCTTTGTTAAAAACTTACTTGTCCAACCTGCTACAGTAATTTCTTCAGATTCCTGCATAGCACAATGGTCTGGCCACTTTCTTGGGAAATGGATTTTGAATCTACCTTTCCCATATTCTAAATGACATCCCAGAAACTGCCACGGTGCTTTTAGTTATGTGGCAAGACCGTGTTCCCCTCCCTTTCAGGTCATGATAGTTCCCCAGCAATGAGGTGAAGGATCCTCCCCCTAGACTGCAACTTGGCTGTAAGACATTGACATCACTTTGGTTTTGTTAAAATTGCATCAAAATTGAAATGTTTGTAACAGATGAGATGTATGATTTTAATTTGTGAGTAAAATTTTAAAATTTTTCATTTGATTAATAGGATCCTAATTTTTTTTTCTGTCAGTCTAATATCAAGTATTTACAGTACAGCCTTGTTTTCCTGTATGGCTGCAACTGTTACACAGAGGGAAGCTATACCAGCCTCTTTTGAGGGGCTTTAGAAATATAATAGAGTTCCTAAATCCTTATTATTTGGGAAGCCACATTCCCCCCATACCGTTGTTTGTTCAGTTTACAATGAACTCTGCTATCTGCTTTGTGACTTTTGATTGGACAAATTATTATGTATCTGTAAAATTAATAATAATTATCCTTGGTAGACCACATCTTGTGAATTTCCTTGAAATGTTTAAATGCATATCAAATATTGTTATAATTTATGACTGTTGTGCTGCATTGAAAGCCTAAAATATCATTAGAACTGAGTGACTTCAAGAAGGGCAGAAATTTCTAGTAATGCTGAATGTCAAAGAAAAGAAAGTTCAGATAGTAACATGAGGTATCTGAGCTTTTCAAACATCTTTGTCCTGAGATATTAATTCCTTGGTCCCCTATATATCTTTATTTTGGAATATTTACTTCCTCCTTTGGATGAGATTTCTGCAATCTTGAAATGCTCTACTATCCTCCTGATTTTGTTATTAGCCTCATGTTCTGCTGCTCAGCTACTAGAAGCCTGTTTGGAGCCCGAAAGACCCATTTCTCCATCAGGTATGGTTCTCCTACCTGGAAAAGTCTTGTAATTGAGGACTGGTCTTTCTTCCTGTTCTGTCAGAGAATGTCCATTCCCAACAATTTGTCAGGTCTCTGTTCATTCTTCTGGAACTCAAAGTAGTATGCCACAGCCTTTTTTGTGTTTCATGCTTCTTATCTTCCTTGGGATAAATGAAGAAAACTTTCAAAACCGAGTTTTTCATAAGTCTTTGCCCTTAGAGGGGTCACGGAGCAATCTTATACTGTAAGATGCTGATGCAGCATACCTAATGGCAGAAATGTTGGACCAGGTCAAAATTGAGAACTGCAGTTTGTTTATAAACAAGGTTTCTTCCCAGATGGGGCTTTTCTAGATCCCCAAAGTGTTCTGTTTAAAACTTTAAAGTATTTAAGCAATCACAAAACCTAAAAGCCAATCTTTTTCAACTGTGAAAGTATCTAACTGAAGAACAGCTGATGACCAGAAGTGAGAATTTTCTACCAAGGTCTTTGTTTGGTTAAAGGTCATTTTCTTGTAGCTTTTCATCTCTTTTAGTCTTCTTTTCAGGAATTTATTTTTCCTTCTGTGGAATGAAGAAGCTATCTTAATCTTACAGACATATCTTCCTAAAGATAAAGAAAATAACTGAGAGCTCATGATATTCTTAAATTCTACAGAAGATTTTAATTCAGTTCCCAGAACTACCCACTGGTTGCAAGGTTAAAGAAGTAATATGTTTTGGTTTAACAGACTTAGGGCTGTTTAGTCAAAGTTTATCAAAAGCAGCATGAACCATTTCCCATGGTTTTTTAGAGCAAGTTTTTTTTTTCCTGGCAGATAATGGAATGTAGGTCAAATAGAAAACACAAAGTTAAGACTGTAGGCAGATGTTAACTTAACTAGTGACTATGGCAGTTGAAAACACAACAGCTTGCCAACTCTTTGATTTCTGGCTTTGTGCTGGGAGTTAACATCTCCTGCAGCAGACTTGCTGCAAAACATCCAGGTTTGTGTAAGCAGTAAGAATGACTGGTATGAACAAACCTGAAGCACATCTAGCCCATTCATGTAAACCATTTTGGTGGCAGAGGTGGGATGTGTTAAGATTAAACTGCTGCAGTAATATTTTTGATGTTTTTGTAGACTTCTCTGATTCTGTTACATTTTGGCTGAGAAAAAGGATGAAGAGTAATTAGATTAATCTTCACTTTTTTCCACAATGTGGAATATATAACAAAAGCCCATACTAGAAACAAAATCTGATTTAGGATTATTTTTTATTAAGTCAATTGTTTTCTTTTTTAATTCAGTAGTCATTCTTCAAGCAAACAGTCTTTATGTTTTCCACTGGATCATGGGACTGCCTCTTCAATTTCCTCATGTGTCTATGAGAACACATAGGAGCACAAAAACGAAGGCACTCCTATTCCATTTGATTTTAATTTTTAATATTCTTACTGAGATACAGATTACATAGAACTAGTAGCCATGTGGATTCCCTATCTGTTTAAATTGGTCTTTGCTTTATTTATAAATTCTGGCAACAGGCAGAAAGGCAACACTGACATAGAGCATATAAGTAGTAGATAACATATTTAAATAAGCAATTGTAAATGTCATAAGTTTTAAAAAATTCTTGTGGTCAAGGAATATCACTCCTGTTAAGGTGAGGGCCTTATTTGTAAAGAAAGAGATCCATGAAACTAAGTTCCTATTCATTCTGTTTCTCCCATGACATCTGAAGATCTGCCTGCCCAAAATCTAGAATTTACTGCTGAATATTTCCTTTATCTACAGCCATAGAAGACCCTGTAGTTGGCCAAGTACATGGAGAAAATAAGCCAGATTGCACTCGTAATAACGACGACACACCAAATACAAAAGCCTCTCCTTGCTATGTCTTTTTTGGAAAAATTCCTTTTTCATTCCTGCAAACCCTGCTCCATTGAAACCAGCTGGTGAAAGACTGTACTGGATACTGAGTACCCTCCTTTTGAGATTCATGGTGCCATGGCTTTGGCTGGGATAGATTTAATTTTCTTCACTGTAGCTGGTGTAGTGCTGTGTTTTGGGACTTAGTATGAGAATAATACTGATAACATACTGATGTTTTGGTTATTGCTGGGTAGTGCTGAACTAGTCAAGGACTTTTCCAGCCTCCCATGCTCTGCCGGGTGCACAAGAAGCCGGGAAGGGAGGGGGCACAGCCAAGAGAGCTGATCCAAACTGACCAAAGGGATATTCCATATCATATGATGTCATGCCCAGTATAAACTGGGGGGAGTTGGCTGGGGCGGGCAGCAATCGCAGCTCAGGAACCGACAGCGTCGGTCAGCAGGTGGTGAGCTGTTGCACCACTTGTGATTTTCTGGGTTTTGTTCCTCTCCCTTGCTCTTTACTCTTAATTATATTATCATTATTATTATCCTAATCATTGTTATTATCATTACCATTATTGCTATTTTATTCTAATTAGTAAACTGTTCTTATCTCAACCCACGAGTTTTCTTGCTTTTACTCTTCTGATTCTCCCCCCCATCCCACAGGGGTGGGGGGAGTGAGTGAGCGGCTGCGTGGTGCTTAGTTGCTGGCTGGGGCTAAACCACGACACATGGCCAAACAGGTGATAGCAGGAAAGCTACCTCCTTTCCTGAAATGCCTATCTTACTGGTCTCTTATCCCTGCAAGACACAATTGGCCACCAGATGCAGTATTTTCTCACCCATTGTATCATCTTGATGGTGGCTGATGTTGATAATTTCCATGTAGGGATTGCTTTTTCCTATGACCTGGGGGACAAAGCTACTGTTATGAGCTATTATGCCTTGGGAAAGAATTCATGATATTATTTTTCCTAGTTGTTATTTGTTAGTTTTAGAAAGCTTTTCAGCAGTTTATTTTTCATTAAAGGGTGCCTAGCTGATCCATCTATAATTAAAAAGGTAAAATTGTAGAAATTCTGTGTAAGGCAATATAGTGCTAGATCTACCGTAAGTAGGTATATTAATGTTTCTCATGTATGCCTTTACTTAACCCCCACTCTCAGTTTTGTCTTGTTTATGTGGCATCACCTGCATATAGCTTTTTTATCTGAAATACTTTGTAGCGGTCTATGAGACTTTCAGTGCCATATAGGTATAAAAGACTCCATATCAAAATAAAGTCAGTAGATGTTAATTTTTCAGGCTAATTTTTTTAGTGTTTGACTTTTGTCTTCTGAGTTACTGGTTTGTTGTGTGTGGAACCAATGCAGCCAAGTCACTTTCCTTTAGACAGCAAAGTTCAAGCAATCATAAACCTTACGCCCTCACTTTGTGAAATAATGATAGGCTGTGTTTAAAAAGTACATGCTGTCTTCTTATTCATTACATTCATGGTTTTCTTGGAATAGGAAAGAGGGCAAAATAATTTGTGAAGCACTTAATGAAATACAGAAAATCTCTTTGTTAAATTATTTAAGTTATTTTAGCTTCCAAATAGAAATGGCTTAGAAAGGTGATTTTTTTTCCTGTAAAAATAGCACTTTTAAGGGAAAACCGATTTACATATAAATGTGATTTTATACAAATGTACTTGTTACTTTGTTATAATTTTGCTCACCACAAACATCAGCAGAGAAATGCTTGACTGCGTTTGTGCAACCAATAGCCTCATGGTTTCAAGTATAGTTGTTTATCACATAAATTAAATATTGAGAAAACTCAATATTTCTACTCGAAAGGCTAATAAATAGGCTTTCCCTGGGGACTTCCCATACTTATCCTAAAAAATCTACTGCCTACCAGTGTGTATATAGTTGCAGATGAGAGAGATTTTACCATGTTGGTTAACTGTAATGACAGCATTAATTTAAAAATCATACCACATTTTTCTTTACCTTCTACCATCATAGCCTTCCTCTGGATTAATGTCTGATTACTTAAACAAGTATATCCTTTCCTAAATATCTGCCGTGTAGCTATTCCTGTCTGTACTTTAAATATTTCCCAATCTACAAAAGGGAATGCAGAATTGCATTGAAATACTGATAACTACAATTTATGGTGTAACTAAATATTTACAGTATTACTGCAGTGATTTTTATCTTCTTGTCTTAAAATACTTTGAAATATGTGCTGAAGCCTGAAATATTGTTGAGTAGAGAAATTCTAGATGGCTTTAGAAGTGTTGGTCTTCTATAACTCTGTATAAATATTTGAGGCATATTGAAAAATGAGTGATGTAAATGACTGAATGAAAAGTGCAATGAAAATTCTGGAAAATGCAAATAATTACTTTTTTTTTTTAATATGTAGGGACTCTGCACAGATTAGGGGAAAAAAAAAAAGAAATTGAAGTAATTGCTTTCATTCCTTGCCACTTAAACTTTACAAATGACCTGCAGTTTATGTGGAAAAAACCTAACCTGTATGGCAAAATGGCCTGTTACACTGTTTACCCAGAAAACTGTCTTCTAATTTGGTATGATTTGAAAAGACTTTGATGGAGATATGGTGGATGCCCCACCCCTAGAAACATTCAAGGTCAGTTTGGACGGGGCTCTGAACAACCTGCTCTAGTTGAAGATGTCCCTGCTCACTGCAGGGGGGTTGGACTAGATGGCCTCTAAAGGTCCCTTCCAACCTAAACCATTCTGTGATTCTGTGATTTGAGGGAGAAATCCAAGCTTAGCTGAAAGGGAGCAGATTTTATTATAGATTTTCACTATGTTTTCCTAAACTGGACCAAATTTCATTGCTGTAAAAAGTAAGGCCATTTGGTAAATAGACCTGGTCTAATTTACATTAGTCTTTAACCATTTTCCTAAATTGAATTATAAAACAAAAAGCTTGGAAAGCTTAATTGGAACATTCCAGTCGGTTTTTAATCTATTTTTTAATCTAGCAAACCATGCAATAATTATATTTGTTTATTTGTCAACAGCATTCAGAGCTAAGAGGTTCTGGCTCTGACTGACTTAAGACTCATCCGTATTCCAAAGTCCGTGGGAATTTTCTCACTGGCTGACTCCAATAATGTTTTATGTTCTAAGAAATTGTCACATCTTATGGTATTGAAGAGCATTCTTCAAACCCTGTAGTAAATGTGGTGAAATAAGTAAAAACTGTCCTGTGTATTGATTGGGAAATCAGATTAAATTGTCACAGAATTATTTAAGACCATTAAATTCTCTTGCATTAGGACTGGTAGCTTTTAGAGCAGTTTTCTTTTTTTTTTTTTTTTTTTTTAAGATAAATCCATTGTTACACAGCTTATAAATACTACCTCTCTAGGTTTTTAATTGTTGTTCCTTCATTTTTGGGTGCCCCATCTTGACGTAGCCAGGACATGATCTTCAGAAGTAATAAGTCATAGAAATTCTCAGAAACTGAGAACAATGTAAACCATTATATTTAGCCATTTAGAAGCCAAGTTAGTATATTGCATTTTTCTTCATTTTACTGTTCGCATATCACTCTCAGTTCTGGTTGACGGCAACAGTGATGCTAAGGACCTGGAGCTGATGCTCCTTGTTTTTCATTTCTGGGTAGACAGTTCTGCACTGTTCTAGCACAAGTGCAAGCTCAGTTGTGAACTTGCTCTGAGCAATGGGCTGAACTTCGGGAGAAAGCTGCAGTTCCCTTAGTGCATTTTCATGGGTCCAAGCTTTTGTCTAGATAATTTGAAGATATCAGGCACAGGCAAGTCAAACACCAGCAGATATCCCTAGCTTAACTCTTCCAAAGGATGGAATGGATTCTGTGGAGACTTATAGCCGGCAATATGGATAGAAATGCAAGAGTCACAGCATGGGTTCAGCATGCTTGCACCTGTTGCCCTCTTGCAATGTAGACATAACCCTTGAAAAGTCAACATGAGATGGTGTTGGCTTCTCCATGGACTAAGAAACACTTGACCTGTGTGGTAAGGGTCCAAACAGTGTGGATGTAGTGAGGGTTTTCCCAGAGGATACAAAGCTTTCTCTTCAAAGAAGAGCATTTATCCTTTTTCTTCCCTGAATGTTTAAACATTTGAATATAAACCCAAAAGAGGTAAGAAAAGCTCTTCAAATAAACAGAGAGAAAATTACAAACCTCATGCAGCAGACTGGCCAGAAGAGCCATTTGCCAAGTGGCTAATACTATACTGAAATCTTGAGTATATACAAACTATAAAATATATTAATCCCTTGATATTTTTCTGTTGCCTCCTATTATGAGACAAAAGAGTTGTTTGATGAGACCTTTCAGATGTTTCAAATAAACAACATTAATATAAAATGTTGGAATATTCTATGTGTTAAAATAACATTTAGTGTAGTCACAATGTCTTGTTATAATTACTCCATTCAAGCTTAGAATACATTTTAGTTATTTTGCAGTATCTGCAAACATAATTAGAAACACATGTTAGCTCCATCATTTGTCCAGAATGCAGATTCTAGGAACTGTTGAAATTAAGTCTTTCACAGGAAGATTTCAGAAGTCTCATAATGGTTATGAGTGATTGATGTTAATCAGTATGTTCTTTGTGGTGGCTATATTTATCTTCCATGCTTTTCCTGATGCGTTTTATCAAAAGAATGTGAGGAGTTAGACCAACATTCAGATTGAATCATCTTTTTAAGTTTAAAATTTGGCTTAGTTTTATTCATTTCTGGAAAGTACCTAAAGAAGCTTAAAAATCCTTAAAATTCAACACGGGGAATGTCAAAGTTCTTAGAGTTCTTATTTATATCACATTTAAGTTACAGAAAACTTGTTTTGAAATTCCGGATGTGTCTCTTGGTGTATTGCTTTGAGCTGACTGTCAGAAAAAATTGAATATAGTCTGTGAAAATAGAGAATGTAAAAGCCTACTGCACTTAACGCAGGGGTGAGGAGGTGTTGATGTAGTTAGGGCCAGATTTTGCTAGTTTTGCTCACATGGAAGAGTATCTTATTTATCATGTGGGTCCTCTCCCTTTCATGGTTTTATTTCCTATTTATATTCTGAAATCTCTTTCTTACCAATATCTTATCTACATCCACCTTCCAGCCTCGGAGAAACTACTGTGGTCCTATGTCAAGGGGCTAGTGGACCTGCAGTCAAGCTGGAAGGATATACAAGAGCTCCCTCAGATTGTGTGTAATCTCAGTTTGTGCTTACTTTTTCTTGGAGTTTTCTTCAGGAGATTTTGAAAAGAGCTCTGATGGGGAGCTGTTGGTAGCAAGCGAATAAGAACTTATTACTGGTATGGGTATAGAGAAAAGTTATGCAGGTGTACCAAACAGCTATTCGAGCATAAGTAGTCTTCTGTTTTTCTCATTGGTTCCTATATTTAAAAGGTTCCTGCCCAGAGCTAGAAAATTCACCTTTTCCTGCTAGAAATATATGAAGGATATGCCCTTCCCTTCCCCCTTTTCAGCAAAATCTTCCTCTGCAGTCTTTATTATAGGACAGGATTATCTAGTACCTTATTTCATGGGACTTTTCACTGACTGAGGGAAACAAATTTGTTTCGGAATTTGGGTTTGGGTTTGGTTTGGTTTTGTTATTTTTTGTTTTTCTGTTAGAATAGCCAAGCTTCAGATAGCTAGATAACATGAAAAAATGTGACAAAGTTAGAAAATTACACTCATGTTCATCAGTTAAAGATGAGTGTAAAGTAAAAGAAAGGGTAACTTAACAGCATAAAATAAACATAACAGAAATTTTAAATTAAAAGGGAAAGATACAAGTAAATCCAGTAATGATACATACCTCCATACTTTTTATGTAATTACATTTATGGGAGTACAGGGGAAAAAAAAGCAGAAAGTTGCCAAGAAACTATCCATTAGCAACCAAATCTTCATCCAACTTTCCAGTAATTCTCCATTTAGATAAGGAAAATTTATTTTAGTTATTCAGATGATCTATGAATTTTGAGTGTGTTTAAAAATGTATTGTGTCTCAGTTCATCATATAATGAGAAAGAAAAGCTGACAAAAGCAAAATATAGTTAAGTACAACTGAAGTGGAAAGGGACTGGAAGACTCAACAGTTTAAGTAAATTTACCCGATTTGAGATTGCCTGTATAAAAAAATTATCTCAGTTCTTTCCAGGGCATTATGGTTAACACGGGACTGAAAAAAGACATCCTCAGTTGCCATTCACAAGCTCTTTTTTTTCCTCACTACTCCATCTTCTCACTCATTCTTTTCAGTGTAGCAACATAACTAGTTGAACTAAAAGGAACTACCATTTTACTTACCCCAGCAATGTGAGAGCTTCCAAGCAATAAGATGAGTGTGTCTTGCAGGGAACAGGGAGGAGTGAAATGTAACTTCTTTTTTAAACTTGGGATATCAGTCTTGTGCACAGCTTTTTTTATAGAAATGTGACTAATACAGATCCAACAGACCAGAAGAAAATTATCACAAATCTTCATTTATAATTGCTATGTTTGTGTGTGTACACATATGTAAATACTATTGGCTATTTTATCATAAGTTGTTTTATTGGTGTGTTCTTGAATGATTACTTTTTTTGAACTAACTTGTAAGGTTACTTCCTTATGGCTGAAATTTGGAAGCTCTAATACTCATTACAGTCACTGCTGCCAAAGTATACTGTTTTTTGAATTAACCCAGAGCTTACTCAAACATATGTTGCTTAAACCTGAGTGTTTTTACAAGTAATAAACCAAGTTGGTGAGTGAGCCAACTAGGCAAGGCACCCCACTGGACCTGTTGTTTGCGAACAGAGGACTTGTGGGTGTTGTGACGGTTGGAGGCNAACAACCCCATGCAACGCTACAGCCTTGGGGAAGAGTGGCTGGGAAGCTGCCTGGAGGAAAAGGACCTGGGGGTGCTGGCTGACATCCAACTGAACATGAGCCAGCAGTGTGCCCAGGTGGCCAAGAAGGCCAACAGCATCCTGGCTTGTATCAGGAATGGTGTGGCCAGCAGGAGCAGGGCAGTGATCGTGCCCCTGTACTTGGCACTGGTGAGGCCGCACCTCCAATACTGAGTTCAGTTTTGGGCCCCTCACGACAAGAAGGACACTGAAAAATTTCTTCACTGAAATTGTTGTCAAGCACTGGAACAGGCTGCCCAGAGAAGTGGTTGAGTCACCATCCCTGGAGGTATTTAAAAGACATTTGGATGTGGTGCTTAGGGATATTGTTTAGTGGTGGATTTGGCAGTGCTGGCTTTGCAGTTGGACTTGATGATCTTAAAGGTCTTTTCCAACATAAATGATTCTATGATGCTGTAAGTTAGGACTATTGTCTATTTCTTTCTTTGGATTTCTATGTTGCAATTCTTAGGAATTAGAGTACTTCAAATTAACCAGTGGAGTCTTGTCTTACATGTGCAAGATTTTGGGGTTTAGGTTTTGGTTTTTTTGCGGGGGTTTCTGAGTTTGCAAGACTTTTGGCACTAGACTTCATAGGAATCTACTGACCTTTATACAAGACATTAATGTTCTCTGGCAAGCATCTCTGTTCTGAAGGTCTGAGGTGTTAGGTACCTTGTACAAGATATCTCCTTCCATACAGCCTTCTGTCATGCATATTTATAATTTGCCTGCAAAATCACATTTATTCTGGGTGAGGTGAAAAGCATCAACCTAATTCAAATTAGACAGAATCTCAAAGGAAAATATGACTCATATATTGTGAACATTCAGAAATAGAGGTAAAAAGAAATATTTATGAATTCCAGTTCCAATTTAGCCTGTGATATTTATAAAAAGAAATCTAATACTGAACTTGAGTAATAAAGCTGTATGAATGTTTTATATTATGGCATCTGGTTACAAGAATTTTTATATACTTCTCTGTTAAATCTGAAATCCAAGTGCAAAAAACTGTAGTTTAGAGAGGCAACTGGCATTGAGAAATTCAATAGATGGGTTTAATGTTCCTGGTTGGTTCTTTACTGTTTACACTAGTGTAAGTGACTTAGGAATAATTATTATAATATACTGCAGTGCTTTATAGGTCCTATCAGAAATATTACCCATTTCCCTAAGTCTGTGAGCCTGTGGAAGGAGGACTATTTACACTAAATTAACATGTAGATAAGAGCATATCAGGACTCAAGGCATTGTCTGCAATGTATTTCTTATAGTCATATACTGACTAAGCAGTTCAGAACCTTACATTTCAGCTAAATTAGTCTAATTAATTTTTCACTGTTGATAATTGTATTAGTTATACCAGATATTTTTTAAAATGGGTAAATAGACCCAGAATGCCCATTAGATCATATCTACCATTCAGGACAAAATTCATTGTAAGCACAGATACATATAATCATTGACATGGTTTCATTTCTGATTCCAACAGATTCTTCTAAAGCCAAATAGCGGTAAACGAGAAAAGCAAGAGGTGAATTACTATATGTTTTGATCTGGAGGTTGTATGGTAAGGCTTAATGTTTCAGCCATTAGTTAAGGAAATAGTGCTCATTCTTGCAACTATCCCTATTTAAGTCAGTTTATATAAGTGAAAAATTATCCTCATTAGTAAAGATTTTTTCTGGATTGTTGCCCTTAGATTACAGTTTTCCAAATGCTAGTTTGATGGCTAAAGGGAAACTTAGTAGCTAATATTGTCGTCCACCATAAGATGTTTGTCCTTGTAAACAAAAATATATAAAAGATATGTGAGGAGATGATCTAGAAAGGAACATCAGAGGCAGAAGCATATCTCCATGAATAGGAGATAGGCAAGGTCTGTGATTACAAGCCAAGGAGGCCAAATGTGCTTATTTCCATCTACGGAATAAAGTGTAAAATATTCTGAGGAGAAACTATACAGGAAAAATAGTTAATAGTTACTGTAATTTGCCATTGACCTGGAGGAGGGCCATGGCCACAAGAGGCGGTTTGCTTCAAGACTGTGAATAGCCTTTTCAGAAGATGGAAGGACAATCAATTTCTTAGCTTTAATTCCATTCTAGAGAGTAGTAGGAACCAAAGTCATCCCAGCTGGAAAACTGTTCACTTCTCAGCCCACCTGATGGCAAACAAGACAGACTCTATCCTTCATACCATCCACTGAGTAGCAGATCTAAAAGAAGGTAACCCCTACCCATTTTCAGTATCTTTTGCAAAAATTTATTACTCTTTTTCTGCTGACTGTGCACAACCATACTGTCATTCCAGTCCGATCCCTAACTTTTGTTGTCAATAAGCAGTGTATTCAGGCACTGGAAATCTGCTATTCTTCAGCATCATATAAATGTGTAAGGAAAACAGTTGCTAGCCCCATTCTAGACATTCAGTGAATTTCAAGAAGCATCCATTGATTCAGCTAACATAGCTTCTGAGGTTCATTTCATGTACACATCACCTGGTGTCACATATGAGGGAAAGGCTACCTTGAAAGCATTATATATCTGTATATCAGGGGCATCATTCCTCATCTGGTTTTATGACCACAGATAATACAATCTTTCTACAGTACACTCATGCTTTTCCTCCCTTCTTCCACAACTATATTTCTTCCCCTCAAGCTGTTGCCTCTTTCCTTTCTTTCCCTTCTGCTGTCCCACGGATCTCGGAGAAAACAGTGTGCTAGGCTTTAATAACAAGTTGTGGGATCGGGGTAGCCCAGTGCTGATTCTCTGATGACTCTCCAAATAAAGTTGCAGTAACAGGAACTATCTGGTGATGATCCTTTTCACAGAAATCTCATTCCCTTTGACATGCTGGTTACACTATCTGTACAGTCTGTCTTATGTAGTCCTCAAAGCTACGTGTCTTCACATTATATAAAGCCAGCCTCATTGAAATAGAGCTCTTATTTCTCAGTTCAGTTCAGAGCTTAGATGTAAAATGTGTAAAAAGCTTATGGATATAAAGGAGAAAATATAGCCTCAAGGACAAGTAAGTTTATTTCTGTGGAAACATTGTCAAACATGGCCTAGGTCTGCAGTGATAAGCTAAGCAGTAAGAAAAACTGGAACTCACAGGTATAGATCAGACGAGCAGGGAGAAAGGACAATAGTGAGGTACCACCCAAACAGGACAGCTATACTTACATATGAGGCTAAGAAATAAATGGGTTGAGATAGGGAAATATTTTCATTCTCACAGAAGAGCTAGTTGGTATTGTGAACTTAAGTGAATAGTATCTTTGCATTGTAGAGGATGCCAAAATAAATATTTGAGAGCTGCTTATCTCATGCAAACAAATGAAAGACTGATCTACTTTCCTTTTTTTAAGGTTGCAGACGGCAAAGATTGTCTTTGCTGCCATGAAATATTTTGCAGCGGATCTTAAAAAAATACATAAATCAAACAGCTATCCACAAAATGTATACTTCCTTTGGCATATTCACTTGGGTTCTGCTTCTTGACTTGTGACTGGTTCTGGATGGTTTTTCCTGGATATTCAAGAAAGGGGCATCTGCAGAATAACCCACACATGAAACTCTTAAATGACCCTTAGTTCAGCTTACAGAAAGGCCTTTCCCTGGAGGCTTGTCAAACATAATGGTTGAAGTATGACTTCTGGGATTTTCCTGGTGCTCTCGTAATTTTGTTCTTATTTCAGGAGATGTGCATAACCACATTTCTTGGCAGGCTCCCATAAAAGATGCAGATTTTGACTTGCTGCCACAAAAGGCTAGCTATGGACTTTTATAGAGCCAGATCACCTTACATTTTTTGCCTGCATTTAACCTGGTACTCCTTACCTGTAACCAAAAGAGAGGAAGAAAATATTTTCTAAAGAAATATCCCAGGAGTTACTATTGCATTGCTGCTGTGATATTTCCCAGTGGCAAAATTTGGCTCCTGGTCCTATTTCCTGTTTATATTAAGAAGGACTGGCTCATTGGCCCAAATTACTGCCCTCAAGACACCTGAGGAATCACCAAAGAGATGGGTACGTTGCATCACACACATACAGGATTTTTTAGTACTGAATACATGGAGTGGTTGGCTCCTGGTGCTTGCCGAAGGCCTGCCCAGGCAAGTAAGGCAATGTGTTTTGTGGCCTGGAGATGGTCTAGCCTGACCCCAGCTCCTCTTTTTTGCAACCATATGCCTGTGGATGCAACACTTCAGCACAAACTGGACTTTAAGCTTCAGTTTCACCTGTTCAGGACAGCTGGTATTTACCAGAACTGAACCAGTTAAGCCATGTGGAAAACAGGTGACTCAGAGCCCGAGTTCAAAGTCAAGACAGAATTATCACGAAATGTATTAATACACATAGAAAATCAGAGAAGAAATGGTGGTGTGGGTAGCACTGCAGTTGTGACAGACATAGTCTTCATATTCTTATATTTATGCTTTGAATTATTATGTAAATAAGCATTTTTTCATCTGTTTCTTTGATTTTATTCTGTATTTGATTTGGTATGCTACCAAAGACTGTATAAACTAAAAGGCTGCCACTTATAGTTATAAAAAGTTACAACAGAATGAAAATATTAGTGCTTAGGAGATTTCATAACTGTCTGTTTTCCTTCCATAGCTATTTTCTGCTGGAAAAATCACAGGCACGAGAGTAGCTGAGCTGAAGGGAAAGTACACCCTGCTGCATAAGACTGTGATAAGGTACAAAATTCCTTTTTAGACTTTGTTTCAGTAGCCCAAGCATTACATATTTAGGGTAATTTTCTGCTGATGCTGAAGCCTAATTATCATTTAAGGCTTGCTTACAGTGATCGTTCATAAAGAGGAAGCAAGAACGCAAGGTTGAAAACCAATATTATTTAATAGGAAGTTTCAAGGTAATTTGGGATATTTAAATACTTGTTTGAACAACAACTTTGTTTTTCATATAAACATAATAATAATGACAATGGATGGAAGGACAAACCATAAAAGACAATATGCAAGTTTAAAATAAATATATATTTGAAGATCATGCAGCCAGAATTGTAACATGTGAAAACACTCTGACCTGCTGAGCTAACATCATAGGGGGCAACTGAAGAAGCTAAAGACTCGTTTCTAAGAAGGAAAATGAGAGTCTGTCACATCTAAATAGGTGTGAATTTTACCCTCAGAGAATATTGACAGTCACGTTAGACAGGACTGCTAATAAATATAGAAGGTTAGAAGCTTAAGCTTTGAAGTATAAAACTTGAAATTTTGGCATAGTAGTTGTGAGTCTGCCCTGCTTCAGTACTTGCTGGAGCAGAGAGAAGAGAAGAGATCATGCTTATAGCCCAAAGGAGGTTTGAGCAGGGCAAGTGTGACTGGAAGGAAAAGAAAATGGAGGGACAAAGTGAGACTGGAGTACAGTTGTACTGGGTGAACAGCATGTCACAGAACAGAGCAGTCCTATTGCAAATATTTCAATACCATTAGTATTTGTGACTAATAATTTTTGTATTACTTGTGGTATACTCATAGTTATCAGTAAAATCAGCGTCATGATACTCCTGTTATATTTCTGCAATACGTATCATAATATCCACCAGATTAACAATATTTTAGCCCAATTTCCCTGACAGTCCACATCAAAACCTTTATGGCAGCTCTGCTTATAAGAGAACCACAGCTGTTCTGTCACTGAAGCTAATGCCTAATTTAAGGATTGTAAAACTTATTCAAGTCATACCTGCTTACATGGGTTATGCTGGGATTTGGTGTGCCTCCTGGCAATCTGAAGAGTGGTAAGTGCTAAGTAATGTAAAACAATTTGAAAAGGGGTTCCCAAAATCCTGAAAACACAGTGTCTCTTGAGGTTAGCTTTGTCTTCTAGTTTCATCTTAATAAAATGGGGAGTTAGAATATGGCCCTGACTCTGTAAAAAGTCATCTGATTTTATTCAGATTACTGCATAGCAAATATTTTTGGGAAGCAAAATTAAAAACAGCACTCCTAAACCAGTTCAACTCCCTAGAAGATGCAAGCAGCATTTTCCTAATGCTCAGAACTCAATATATTATGTAGGTTTTGTATTAGTTGATTGAGAAGACTTCTACCACATTGATGTTCACTGAGCTGAAGTAGAAATCCAGTAGCTGCTAAACTTGTTTGGCTTTTAGCGAGTGTTAGTTTGAAACCAGTCTTTGCTTAGAAAAATACAAGTGTATTACTACATATTTAGTTTTATTTATATAGCATTTTTGCTATACATATTTATATAGCATTCTTTTATATAGAACATTATTTTATGTAAAGACAATTCCTTTGTATGTATAATAAGTGGAATATGGCCTGAGTGAAAACAGGACTCAGCTGTCTTTTCTGTCACACATAAAACTACTGTAAACACTGTGTACCAAAAGCATGAAAATGTAGGATGGTAGATTACATCTCTCATTCTTTCTGTGGTTCTCATAGGAGTACAAAATTGCCATACTTCTGTAAGAAAGTTGATTGGAGAGAATCATGTCACATTCTTTACGTAGATGTAGTCATGTGTCAAAGCAAAATGCCAACGCATGACGAGTACTAATTCCCACAGATAAATTTCTCTTACTGCCAAAAGAAAGCAAGGGAAATTAATCACCAAAATTGATCATGATCTCCAGTATACTTTAAGGACTTTTCAGACATCAAAAGCGGGATTCACCTGTCCATAAGTTAACATCATGGACATGTACATCTAAACCAGGTATCTAGAGTCCCTTAACGGTCAATAGAAAGAAATAGGGACCACCTCCTTATACAAACATCAGCAAGTGTCTGGTTTTCTCTGTTGGCTATAAAGAGAGTCCTGATGATAGGTTCACTATGTGTGTATACTCTTTTCCTGCAATGAACCATTCACAGAATCAATCCCACTTTTTAATTTTTAGTTCTTCACTCTTACACGTGCAGTACAGTTCTGTGGATCAAGAACTTATTTTTTCACTTGTTACAGTTGAATTTAATCTCTTTCCCAATTAATCCCCATCTGTCCCAGTACTGTTACAATGCCATGTGGAAACAAATGA
>VZTV01033707.1:0-25315 GCA_013400875.1 Anhinga rufa | reverse complement strand
CCTGTCTCCTGGTTGCTTCTCCATGGGAACTGGATCAGCAACCCTAGTGCCCAAATTGCCTAAACCTTCACGGATGGCGCAAGGTGTGTGGGGGAGAAGGAGCCAACCATTAGTGGCTACATTTGGATGGGACAGTGAGTGGGAGGGAGAAACAGGGTGGCAGAGAGGAGAAATCATCAAGGGTGAGATGGGTGAGCAGAGCCATCTGCTCAGAGCCAGGCACTGCAGGTGTGGGATTGGGAAGGGTGCCAAGATCCAGACTTCTGTTTTGAAATGCTGGACAGGGAGGTAGTGGCAAACAGAACGAACCTTAATCTCACTTACTTGTTGTAATGAACATTGAGTGTCAGTATTATTAATCCCAGTATGAATGCCAAGGGGCTGAGGACCAGCATGGCTGTCTTCCAGTTGGTGCCTGAAAGGATATAATAGAAAACAATCATGCGTTTGCTGTAGCTAACCCCGTTCTTATGCAGTAGGCACAATTGCCAGAAAGAACACCTGTAATGTCCCTGAAGACTGGCACATAACAGGAAAAGTTCTTTGTCCATGAGATCAACACCTTACAGCTGCTTTACACTGCACAGCATCCCTCTATTGAAAATGGCCACAAAAAGGTTTTCTTTCATGCTAGGAAGACAATAACTATTCATGCTTCTCTGCTCTGCAGCTCTCTGATACGAAATAAGAAGAAGGGCTGAGGGAAGGCACCAGTGCTAATGGGTATCTATGTCTCCTGGTGAGCTGGGACAAAGCACTTGCAAGTTTTTACTCACTTTTGTACTCCAGGCCTGGGGCGATTTGTTTAATCTTTAAAAGGAGTTTTTTCTGATAGGTAATTTCGTGCCCTTGTTCCCTATGGAGCATCTCAGTGGGACCCAGGGGAATATAAGTCTGTATTGATGGGAAAATCAGGGGCACTGATGAACCTTCATCTACGTGGTCTCCTCCTCCTCTGGCTGATCTCTGGACCTACCTGCAAGCCTGGCCCCAGCATTCTTCCCTCGATTTCCGTGGTGCTTTTTAGAGTGATTGTGGGACTCATCTGGGGAAGAAGCAGAGAGATTCAAATTAGCAGCTTCCACTGTTGGATGGGAGGAAGCTCCAACTTGCTCCTGGGGCTGCACTGTAACTGCATAGCCCCTGAGCCATCAGGGAAACAGTTAACTTTCCTGTGACTCAGCATTCCCTAGACATGCATTTTTTTTTGCTCCTGGAATGCCTGATGGCTGTGCTTCCAGGTTAAGACTGTGGCCATATCCATATCGTTGAACCGCTTGCCAAGGCAAACATCTCAACATGTCATGTAAGAGCAAATCCTTGCACAACTCAGTGGTACGCAACAGTTCTTCTGAAGTACTCAGGTACTTACCACCACTGAAAATACTTGAGTAATATCTAGATGCCGCCCACACTTTCTTTCCTGCTCTTCTCATATATGCATTCAGAAAAGAAAAGTGCTCACCCTCGTTTGCTGGGAGGTATGCCTGTTTGGTCTTCGCTGGAGACACTGTGCTGTTAAATTTGTTAGCCAGAGGTGAGTCAGTCAAGCCAACAGAAGATTCTCTGTCCACAGCATCCATCTTTAATGAATCGATAGTTTTAGCTTGGAAGGAAATAAAGCAAAGATGTGTGTGATTATAATTTACTTTTTGTACCTGGATACTTTTGAAACCTGGATATGCTCAGTGCCCAGCAAGGGAAGGGAACCCATCCCTGCCTTGTTAGTCCTCTACCCTGCAAGGCAAGCAGGACGTGGTGCAATAGCGATCACCTCCTCCTGCATCAGGGGCCTTCAATTCTCACAGATTTCAAAGACTAAATGAACCTCTCAAGACTGAATCCACAGCCAAAGCAGAACTTGTTTTCTGGTGGTGATTAAGGTCATTGGTCTAAAAAGTATGAGCACAACACCAGCTGTTAAAGGTTGAGGTGTGAGGAAGAGGCAAGCAGAACTACCTAGGCATCACAGGTATTACCAGCACAGCAGATGAAGAAATGGTGGTAAATAGCCCATACCTCTTGCAAGGCTCAATGGCATCCTTTGCCTTGCCAGTCTTACTGCGGAAGTAGGGTATGTGGGGTAGCAAGTACTGCCAGAGGGGAGGTTGTGGGAAGTCTTGTGGCAGCAATAGTCACCCCTCTCCTGCACTGAGGCATGTGGCAAGACCAAGAAACTCATATCTGCAGGGTTCCCTACTGCTTATCCCAACCTCATCCCTTCCTGTGGCATGAGCATCCATGGGTACACAGGTGTAATTTATTGAGCAAATGACCCGCTGAAGTAAAAGTTCTCTGTTGATGGTCAAATGAAACCTAGATAAGAAAGGCCTAAACAAACACATAGGGCTCTGATGTTACTGAGTAGTCAGAGGTTCCCTCCAGTAGACTCTGAACCATGGGGTTGATAGGAAAATTATCAGTTTGCACAAGACACACTAACTGGCACAACCTGATTCAAAGCCTGCTCTTTGTTTACCCTCGCAGCCTTATTTGGGGAGCCTGGCTCTGAGGCAGCCCGAGCTGCCAGGAACATTGCCTTGTGGAATGCAAACGCCCTTTTCACATGCCTTTTTCCCATATCTTAAATGTTCCTCGCATTCCCTAGCCTATATTTAACTTATTATGGTATCTAATTTGTATTGGCTGTATTTACCTTCAAGTTAAACAAACACTAACACTTTTGACTACAGGTTTGTGATAATTACATGCTAATCTTCTAGTTGGCTAATTAAAAACCTCAGTAAAAAGGACATCTTATCTGCACATGACAGCCAAAAAATTGGCAATATGATTGAGAATATTGTATCTCTTAATTTTGAATGAGATATAGCCTCTTTGTGTCAAAAGGTTATACTCATAATCCATTGCTTATGCCAACCAGATTAATCACATTTTCTCTTCATTCATTTCTCCAAAGCTGAAAATCTCATTAGGACCATCAAGCCTTAAGGTAAGGAATAGCCTCATGTAAGGGAAATAATTTCCCCTGAGAAAGGTTGGGAACCTCATCACCTACAGAGTGGACAAACACAGAAAAGTCATTATGAACACCAGCTCTTTTCTGGTCCCTGGAGTGGAAGATGGGAGAGGAGGAAAGGATGAGGGGAGGAATGGAGTGTGATTTTCAAGTCTCGGTTCTGCACACAGCTTCACAAGAAAAGTCCTGAAACCACCTTCCTTTGCATAAGGGACTTAATGAAAGATGCAAACAGACTGGACCATGCCACCATCAGTGGTAAGCAATGGGCTTCACTGGCCACCTGACAAATGATAACAGTCATATCGTGGTGCAATGACCATGCCTGACGTCTGTTAGCCTGATGTCCAACACCTAAAACTATGACAGGACTAGGGTTTCTGCCCTTTTTGTGTCCAGTCTAGGCAGAGGATAGTGAACATTCATGAAGGCAGAGATTAGATTATTTTTTTGGCAGAGGCCACCGCCATGAAACTGATAATACAGAACAGATTTTTTATAATTTTTTATGTCATGTTCTAGGTTTTCTTAATGCAAAGGGACAGCAATGCTTAAACTGCCTCCCACTACTTGTTGTGTTCACTAGTCTCTTTATGGTTACATCAGGCACCAGGAGTGAGGTTCACTTCTGAGGATCATGAGAGCATGGGATGAAGGTTAGAACTGTGGTTTTGTTAGTGATAAGTGCACTGTTGGGATCTGGCAGGAGATAACTATAATGTGTTGCTTTGAAGCAACAATTTCTCATTCAAATATAGCTGCTTCTCAATAATTCATACAAGTTTAAAAGGTTTTCATCTGCCTCCAATTTTCTTGTTACTAGAAATTACATCCCTAAGTACAAAATACCCAAAGATCCTTCAAAGTCTAAGCACCTGACTTTATGGGACTTCCTTCATTGTTTTGGACT
The DNA here is from genome assembly GCA_013400875.1 of Anhinga rufa. NCBI lineage: Eukaryota > Metazoa > Chordata > Aves > Suliformes > Anhingidae > Anhinga > Anhinga rufa. Next base: position 21,425 of record VZTV01033707.1, on the reverse strand, counting down.
TGGGACTTGGGAGGCTCAAGCAATTCCAGCTATTCTTAGCTCTGGGCACTGTTCAGATGTACTTTCCAAAATACTTAACTTTTGCCTGTCATCAGAAATGCATTTGGTGTTTAGAGACCTGATCCTGTAAGTTGTTACATGCTTCCTGGAAAACACTGAACAGCAACTACTGGAAACCAGTGGTACCAAATAGTTGGGCTGACTTGGAGCCATTTGGTATCTCTCTAGATGGGGCCAAAGCAAACATGAGTTAGAATGATGGATGCAAGCCTGGTGTTAGGTGGCTTGGATGACACCCAAGGTTAGATGTTATCTGATGCTAAATCTACCTCATCTTACTTTCATAGCTCCACACTCGTGTGTCTACAGCTTGTTGCGTTGGTTTGCTGGGCCTCGGAGCTGCTGTCCTGGCAGCAGCACAGATGGTTTCATCTGCTAAAGTCTTCCACCTGCTGAATTTGTCCTTCTCCCTTGAGACAAAGACCTTGTGGCCTCCTTCCTTGGTGCTGAGGTGGAAGCCCAAGTTCTGCAGAGTCAAATGTCCCTTCTTGCTGCAGGACCATGCTTGGCGTTCCCAGTTCCCGCAGGGCTCCAGCTTGACCAGGGCATACTCCTGCATCTTCTGGGCCGACAAGCACTGCTTTGTTTGAAGGCTGACGATGGTCCTGGTGGCAGGGTCCCAAGTCCACTGCTGCTGCTGGGAGTGCACCTTGCAGTCAGTCAGGCTGATGGCATTGGTCTCGCGGTGGGAGACATGAATACACTTTTCCAGACGGGTGTTCCTTATGAAGAAGCCATGTCCCTCCGCTACTGCAGTACAATCAGAGCACGGTTTAGTACTGTGCATTTCTGAGGCAAACATGTCTTCTGAACACCAGACATTGTAAACGCCCTGGGGAAGGGGAGACATAACCCACCACTCCTTTCCTGGATGGGCATGCCTAGATAAACGGTTCCCCCAGCTTCCTAATTCCCCAGAATGACATTTCTTTAAAATACAGGGTGTGCAAATAGCCAGGAGCAATACTACAGAGAAATAACAATGACGTAAGTAACCCATGTAACTAATGGGGAAAAACTCACCATCCTTGAAGAGCTGTACTGTCATAAAATATCTGCCTATATATATTTAATTGAATATTTTAACTGGTTATAGCTTTAGTCAGGAACCCATCCTTCCCTCCCTCCCAAATAATTGGATGGTTTCAGGTTTTTTTGTCCCTATCTAGATCAAATCTTTCATATGAAAAAAAAACAATTGAAAATCCTGAATACCCCAGCTGATATTCTTCTGGGGCCAATTAGGCCACCTTGGGCTACTGTTTCTATTAAGTGGCTTCTGGTGATATTACAGCAATGCTGGGATAAAACCACACCCCATCAGAAGTCTGGAAGTACTTGGCTGACACAGCTCCTCTAAGTATTGACTTAAACGTGGATTTAGCACACCCGACGTTGTTCTGTGCTCCCCAGGCACGAAGGTACCATTTTTAAGGATCCTTTTGTAAGAGAGAGACATTACAGCTGCCCCACAACAGACGCACAATATGAAGCAATTTCTGTAATTGCTTGTTGCTTTTAATAGCAACAGGTCCCAACATCCCTGATAACTTTGGATGGATATCACCCTGTTAGCTGGACAATTGCCCCCATTTTCAGTACAAAATCATCAGGTGTGGCCTGTGAACATCCTAAGCAAAATGTTAAATGCTAAACCATCTGTCACTGATGCGGGTGTACCTTCTGCTGTGTATTTTATGCCTAAGATGGAGGGATAGGCATAAAAGTTTCAAGTTTCTGCACATTCTAAGAAATCTTTTAATTTTAATTACAATTAACACATGGTAACTCCCAGCTTTTGTGGTCAGAGTTATAAAAGCCCCATCAACATACTGTATTGGGCATAAAAAGTAAGAGGAGACTGAAAAGTGATGGATGTTAGACAAGAACGCTGATGTTTATCTAAACAACTATTTCTGCAGAGATTCCCCTCCCAAAACAAAGAACAATACTTTTCCCTGGCAGCAAGTATTTGGCTCAGTACCTGAAATGGCAGTGTAAACAGAAGCCAGTACACAATACTAATGGAATTAACAATAGCTTAAAAGAGCTTTTATGTTTTCTCTCAGGAAATTCTAGGGGCCTGCTAGATTAATCGTGCCTGGAGGTTGTTAAATCAGAAACAGCTTGGGGATTTCTGCTCAGCCTGAATGTGTGGGTAGAGGCAGCCATAAACCACAGTACGACTCCTGTGCTGGCTCTGAGGTGAGGATGGATGTGTCTGCACTGGGGTCTGAGTTTTGTGGATCTGTGATAGCCACCGATCCAGGCAATTCCTGCCAAGTCCATATGCCTAAATGGAAATTAGATTTCTGGTGGATCTGTGGACAGCTTGTGAGTCCTGTCCTCTTTTTCCCTTACTGAGGGCTGGATGGAGGGAAGATGTTTAATGCACATTGGGCTTGAGTTTCTGCCAGCTTCCAAAGGCAGGAGAAATGTCTTATATATAATCTCCCATAATCCTTAGAAAATCCAAAGGGATTAATACAATCCCCCCACAATGTTTTTTTTCTAGGACCTGGAATCCAGGATTCTTGCCTATTTGCTTCACCTTAACTGGCAGAAACCCACTTCCAAAGTAATGATCTGAGAGCCACACAGAAGCGTAACAGAGCAACATAAGAACTGTGCTGGGTCAGATAAAATATCTGTTGCGCCCAGTATCCTGTCTCCAGCACTGGGCGTTAACATTTGCTAATAGGGGAGGAGGGTAAGAATTAGACAGGTAAAGAGTTCACTCAAGGCAGCAAGGATGCCAGTGCCTCCTTCCTAAAACGTATCAGCTAGTTAAGAGAGTATCACTGGATATTTACAACTAAAATGTTTTTTCCCATGTACACTACATTGTATTTGTTAACTCTGAGGTTCAAAAACCATTTTGTTGCTCAATCAGTATCATGAACTCCTTCTGCAGCTCCACACAGTCAGCTTCAGTTTTGATTACTCTGAATAGTTTTGTGCCATCAGCAAACTTTATTACTTCACTATTCACCCCTTTTCCCAAGATCACTGCGTCGAACAGCACTGATGTTTGTCAGCACCTGCTGATACCTTCATTTTGCTGTGACCACTGTCAACTTATTCCACCTCTTTGTTCCAGCCTGTGGGTGAAATGTCTCTCTTACTCCATGAGAATCGAGTTTCTTAAGGGCCTTGGTGGAAGAATCTTACCAAAAGGCTGTTGCAAGTGCAAGCATAAGGTCTAGAACAGCTCAGCACATTTATGCGCTCAATGGTGCCTTTACAGATGTCAGGCATTCCCACTGCAAAAGCTGTATTGACTTTTCTCGTATCTATTGGTGTGTCTGCAAATTCAGCTCTTTCTTTCTACAACCTTCCCTGATGCTGAAAACAAACTGAGTGACTTGTATTTCCCCAGGCTGTGCAAGGATCCCTCTTAAGATGAACATAATTGCCATAATGCAACCCTTTGGTGCAGAAGCTGCTTTAGGTAATAGTTTACATACTCCTTAGAAGTTTAAAAAAAACTTATCTTTAATTTCCTGTAACTCAGTGTGAATGCCATCTGGGCTGGTCATTTGCCTCAGATTATTTATCTTTTTTTTTTTTCCCTAAAACTTCCTCTGTTGACAATTTTGTTTGATAACATTCTTTGGACTACAGAGAGTGGCTGCTATGTGAGGACCTACCTGATCATGTCTGATGTGAACACCAGCACCAGAAATCAATTCAGCCTTTTAACCCTGCCCTGCCTTGGTTGTCCTTCTTACATTTACATCAGTTAGTTATTGGCCTCCTTACACCCACCGAGTTTCTACTTCAGATATGTTTGAAAATTTCTCTGAGATTTGTATAGCTCCTCAGTAGCATATGACACTGAGTTATTAATAGATTTTTATCTTTCCACCATACCTGAGGTTCAAAAGTATAACAACCATTTTACAGCTTGGGAAAAGAAGTCTAGCTAAACTTCGCTTGGTTCAATATTACACAGGAGGGTGGCAGCAAAGCTGGGGCCATAATCCTTCTCCTCTGAACTGTGGTCCAAGTGTCTTTCCTCCTGACAGTGACATTGAGCAATCTGTAAGGCTGGCTGTCAACAGCAGGATTTTCCTTGTGGTGTTTCACGTGATCCTCGCCAACCAAGATGTGTGCCTGTGTCTGTCGTACAGGTTCACTGTCTACTACCTGTACATTATTGCTTTCCTGAAGTTGAGATGTTGCCATCTAAGTGAGCAACTTGCAGTCAGATACACGTATCTGGCAGCAATTGTTGCACATGCCCCACGTAAGGGGTAGACCCACAAATAAACCTGGAGTATATTTACTTTGGGGTACACATTAGGCGCCAAGAATCCTTAATCAGGAGGCAAAAATGATTATTTTTTTTTCCCAACATTGCCAAGTCCCACTGTCCAGCAGCCCTGCAAATAAGGCCATCAGCCTTAACATTTTGGGAATGTTAACCTGGAAAAAGCAGAGCATCCAACATACTCCCTGGGGATGGGACTCAGCGTCTCTGGAAAATGCCAGCCTTACCCACAGAGCCTGAGTAGATGCCTGCTTTGAGCTGCTCATGCTTGAACATTTTGGCCTCTTCATATTTTTAGGAACAAAATAAACAATTTCTAGCAAAGGCGTTTGATGCCAGCTCATTTGTCCTCTGATACTGTCACTCTGACTGGTTACAAGAAAGAAAAGCAAGCAAATATAGCCCCCTCCTTCTCTGCAGCATGGCCACCCTTGGGACATGCTGTTCCTTGTAGGATTAGGAGCAAAAAGCATGCAACGTTCCTAATTAAGGTAATGCCACCAGTAATCCCAGTCTGGCTGGGAAAGTTTCTGCTGTTTATAAGTAGTGCCTATGATGGCTTGATCAAAGCCATTTTCAAATCATTTGGGGATGGGTTGCTCCCTCTTAAGACTCTGCAGAGGGAAAGAAGTAAGTCAGAGCTGAGCAAGCACAGCTTCCCAAAACACTCCAGGTCACCCAAGAAACAGCACTGGCTTTGGCCTCTTTTGCCCTCCCCGGTGGGGTTCCTAACTCTTTAAAAAATCCTTTAATTAGCTCAATTTCTCTTGACAAGTGGGTGTTTTCTGTAGGGAGAAGAGACCGCTGAGTCACAGGCAGGAATTTACCTTTTCCTGCCTCTACCTGTCCTCAAAGGCATGCATCCACTTGCAGCAGCCACGGCACCACTCATAGGGACTGCTCTGTGGGGGCATCCCACTGCCCAGGAGAGCTCCCACATGGGTACCACCATATGATAGTGGGTCATCTTGAGTCACTCAGGCTGTGGCAACCGTGGCTTGGAGAAATGTCTCCAAGCTGTCTCTGCTGCTTCCACCAAAAATGAGCACAGCACTAGGGGTGCATGTGCCATGGCTGAGAAACCTTGGAGCCAGCAGTGCCATAGCCTGACTTATGGTGAGACAAGCCAGAGGGTTTCCTGCTCAGGACGATCTGCCTCCACAGTTCGCCACTGCAAGTGATCATATCTTCTATGCAGAGCATGCACCAGTGGAGACTGACTCACACTGTTCTCAGATACGTTACATATATTGGCCTCCTTGCATAACTCACTCTGAATATCAGCTCTCCCAGGATTTAGGGTCCCCTTGTCTTGTTGGATTATTGCAGCAGTTCAAGGGGCACCGGGTGGGAAGATGGTCTGGAAGACTCCCATCCTCTCAAGTTGCCCTGACAGCAATTTTTGTCTCTGTCCTAGCTCTAAAAACAGCCATGAGGGACTCCAGTTCCCATCAGAAATGGTCCCAGCCCAAAAGAAGAAAAATTAACCAGAGACTCTGGGGAAAGCCATCTTTAGCTGCTTAGATACTGTGGTGATGCAGACAACACCTCTCCCTATCCTGGTACTTATTATCAGACCCTCTCCCTCCAGGCAAGCACAGCATCTACCCTCCCTTGCCCTCCTGCCCTCACTGCTGGGCCTCACGCTGGTAATGCAGAACTACCACGTGTTCCATCCAGATCTCTTAGATTCAAATTCAGGACTAAATGTAGAGTGGGGCTTTTGTAGCACATCTACAAAAGCAGGCAGTCTAGAAAGACATTGGATGAAGGCAGAAGGGACTTTCATATGACTAGCCATAGCAGCAAGAGCAATTTGCTGTGATGGCCTGAAGTTATCATATCCTGCCATGAGTGAAAACTCAGCCAGATGTCTCTTCTGAACAGGAGGGGAAGCTGTTTCTGAGCTGCCCTGGGCCCAGCAGGCTGTTTCTATCTCCTGCAGAGGGTCAGGACCAGATAGAAATGAGGAGATGCAGTAGTAGAAGAAGGAAGCTCCCAGTTAAGGCAGGAGGGTTCCCTGTGCAGATGGAGCTCAGTGCAAGACGTGGCCCTGTAAGATCACTTTTAGGAACATTACATTGAATCTAGCTGAAACAAGCAGCTTGAGATGCTCTCAGGTATGAACAAACAAGGCCTTGAATAAATAAGCAGGAGCATACTTGAATGCAGCCCAGCAGTAACCACTTCTCATTAAAAGATCTCCCTCCATCCAAGGGAGCAAGCCCCTCTCTGCTGCCCACACAAGAGACAAGCTCAGAGCCACGGGATGAAGAAATTAAAAACAGCTGGAAGGCACTTGCTGTTATAAGAGGGGTGTGGTAACCCAGATGTGTTTGGTCAAAGGCAGAAAAACCAGATGTGCACAGGGAAACAGTGAGATCGGCACTCTGTTGTCTATTTTGCCTGATTTTGTGCCCAAGACCAGCATGGCAGGAAGTGAGATTAGGTATTTTTTTTCAAAACAGGCTGTTGACTGGACTGGAACCAACATTAGCTTTGGTTTGCCCTGGTCCTCCCTCAGCCTCCAACTGTGCTTACTTGGATGTAAAGTTTAAGAGATAGAAATGTCCATGATAGGTCAGTGGATGTGGCCGATCTACCTCTGGAGAGGATGATCCTAGATGGAGCCTGGTGAGTCCCTGTTGGTGAGCAAACAGGCATCTACCCATTGGGCCCAGCAGAACAGGCAGAGCTGGAGCTGAGTGAGCAGCTACCCGGCAACTGGGAACTCTGGATTTATGGGAGCACAACTTCCATCACTTCAGGCAGTAGTCACCTCTTACCAAGCTGTGTCACTTTTACAGAGAAGTCAACACAGCCTACTGGTAACTGCCAGTATTTAACTGGCAAACAGCTTGTCAGTGCAAGTACTTGATTGCAAATACTTCTTGGTCTGCACTCAGATTATTTTCCGGTAATATGTCTCTCCAAGAGTAGTTCCCAGCTGTTGCTTCAGGCAACCATTGGGCTGTGCTTTTTCCCAACCATTAGTGCTTTCTTAAGAATATCTCACTTTTGGTTCACCAACAAGGCTTCATAACTTTCCATGCTACTGCAAGGTCCACTTTTGACCAAGTATCTCAGCAAAGGCATCCAAGGGGCCAAGCAACCATAGGAGAAGAAGGAAGGTTTTGTCGTGGAAAAACACATGGATAAATGATGGGAAGCACAAGAGGTTGGTGAAGTCAACAGGAAGCTGATGCATGTGGGGAAAAACAGTCCCTGGGGGGGATATGATGGAGGTCTATAAAATCCAGAGAGGTCTGGAGGGGATGGGCAGAGGCTGACTGGTCAAAGACTGAGCCCGGATGGGACAAGGTTTGCCAAGGGAAGGCTCACAGTGTGCAGGAGGTTGCTCTGCACCCAGCAGCCATGCATCCTTCCTGCCAGGGAGAACCTGAGCAAGCCGAAGGAGGAGATCCAGTAGCCACTGAAGAGTTAAACACACCAGGGTCAGGAAATCCCCTGAGCAGAAAATAGTTGGAGGCTGGAAAAGTATATGGGGGAGGAGAAGTTATCAGACAAGTTTGGCCTTTCTGCCTCTTCAATGCAAGGTGCTTAGGGCTACCTTAGGAGAGCAGGGCGTGAGGGGTCAGGGAGCAGCCAGCACTGCACATGGGCTCTGGAGAGAGGACAGCCACCCCCAGGATATGGGATCGGGCCAGGATGACAAGCAGAGCCACCGCCAGCGTCACAGTGCATGAGAATTGAGAGTCAGTGTTAAATGCGGTATTATTTCAGCAGTTTTCTTTCTGCTTGTATGTGCATAGATCCTGTTGATACCTGACTTCCCACCACCCATTGTACCTCACTGGGTTAGGCTTGTTAGGCTTGACTTCTTAAGAAAACATTTCAGCTCCCTCCCTGCTTGCAGGGACTTTCCAAAAAAAAACACTCTCAGAACCAGCTTAGGCAATTCCAGGATTTCCAGTTTCTAGCAGGAAACCAAACCCTCTAAGGACTGTTGAGGGCAGGCACCTCTGTCCTGCTGGCAGTCTTAAAACTCAGCAGCCCCAGGCAGGATGGGATGGGGAAAGGCTGCTGTGTGGGGAGATCAGCCCCAAGCAAGGACATGTTTGCCCTCTGCTCTTCAAGCTTGCTTTGGGCGTTGCTAGGTATTGAGAAGATAAATTCCTTTCCTGCAGAACAGTTGTGGTTTTATTAGCGGTTGTGCTGAAATGCAGCAGCTGATCATGCAATTGCACCAAAAGCATTTCACTGAAAAGGAAAAGAAATGCTCTGTGGAAATGTTCTGTGATCCTCCATCATTTATGAATACAACACAGCCACGGGGCTCCTGTTGTGTGGCAGTAGTAAAGAACCACTTTCTTCTAACACCGGACAAGATCTGTATTGAGCGACAGAAAGAGCAAGACCCCAAAGGCTGTTCTGCGCTCCTGGCATCCCACCATGGTGTCATCTCGCGGTCCTAACCACATTTCCTGTAACCTTTAAAAGATATACATGAATCCTCACCCCTTACTAGCACAGTGACATACCCTTAGCCTGGGGCTTCAATTCACTGGATTTACTTTAATTTTAATAAAAGCAAGATCTGGGGTAAATAAACAGCAGTAGATTGAACAAAAGTCAAATCTGTAGGAGCACAAACCTCTCCTTTGACCTGGCTGCGGAGCAAACTGAGGGCTAGCTGCTCAAAGCAGCCCAGGGAACACACACTTAGAGGTTGTGGAGCCAGCAATGGAAAGTAAAAAGGCTGGAAGGCATGTCCTATGAGGAGCAGCTGAGGATTTGGGGCTTGTCTAGTTTGAAGAAAAGGAGGCTGAGGGGCGACCTCATTGCCTTCTACAGCTTCCTGAGGAGGGGCAGTGGAGAGGGGGATAATGATCTCTTTTCCCTGGGATCCAGTGACAGGATGCATGGGAATTGTTCAAAGCTGCTCCAGGGGAGGTTTAGACTGGACGTAAGGAACCATTTCTGGTCAAACCCTGGAACAGGCTTCCAGGAGAGGTGGTTGATGCCCCATGACTGTCAGTGTTTCAGAGGCATTTGGACAATGCCCTTAACAACATGCTTTAACTTGCTCAGCCCTGAACTGGTCAGGCAGTTGGACTAGATGATCGTTACAGGTCCCTTCCAACTAAAATAACAGGCTATTCTATTCTAAGCATTATAGTCAGAGCTGTCAGTCTGAGGTTTGTCTTTACGGAATAAACATCCCAGCTGGGCAGCCCAAATAACTGTAGTCCTCTGGTCCAGGGAGCTTGGAAAGCTCTGAGCAGGTAACCTCCAAAACTGCAAGGCTAGTCTCCTTGCAGCTTCAGGGACCGAACAAGCCTTGAAGCATTTCAGAGATTTATTTCCATGAGTCCCTTTCAACCTGGCACCTCAGGCATAATCAAAAGTTAATTACTTATCAGCTCAGGGGCTTCACCCTTTTTTGAAGAAAAGCGATGCTGCCCACTGCCCATGATGGGATGGGCGAGACCATGGGTAGCACCACTCCTAGGTAGCTGTTCTGGGTGGCAGTGCTCTGGCTCTGTAGGATGATGCTCAGCAGAACTTCTGCATGTCAAAACCAAGTCTGCTTTGATTCTAAATCCTACTGTGTACAGGCAGGATACAGGATTCAGGCAACTTCAGCAAGCAGCTGAATGTTATCATGAGCCACTACCAAGTTTGCTCCATGGTGATGAGCGGTGCAGACTCTGCAGCTTCCCAGCATGTCCCACTCCCAGCTGACCACCACAGGAGCAGGACTAATGTAACAAGGTCCTGCTCCCCTTCCCATCACCCTCTCCCATGCTGCCAGCACTCTCTGAGCCCAGTCACCATTGCTGGGAAGGGGCAGCCAGGGCAGGGAGCAAACACAGTGCTGAGGAAATCACTTAGTGCTTGCCTCACCCCCAGAGCAGGTTTAGTCATCCAGTCTTAGCAGTTTAAAAGCACTTTATAAAACTGGCCAGCATGATGCCATGGTGTCCCTGGCCAAGCCATCCCAGCACCTCGCCAGCCTGTCCCTCACTCTACCCCTGCGTTTAATCCCATTTTAAACACTGCCTTGAAATGAACCCACAGGCACTTCTTTTACAGCTGGTGGGTTCAGAGCTTTGCAGCCCAAGCAACACTTCAGCAGAAAAGCAGTTCACTTCACTGGGGTGCAGTTCACTTCCCACTTTCCAGTTACCCCGAAGGAGGAGAAACTTACCCTCAAGCCAAGGAAGGAGGCAAATACATCCCAGGCTCAGCCTGAAAAGCTCCATGGTCTGCCAGCACAGCACGGGGGAAGGAGCCCCTGAAGCCTCTTGCCTGCAAGGAGTGCCTGGCAGCTCACTTTTCCCCCTTCCTCTGTCATTCACAGCAGAAAAACCTGCTGGGAAGAGAAAAACTCTTTTGTCTTATCGCTGGAGACTTGGCAGTGGCTTATCAACAGAAGATCAGCTTGGAGACGTGGTCCCGCTCAGCGGTTATCCCTTAGGAGAAATCATATGACAAGCCAGGATGGGGAGGACACTGGACCGATACGTTCACAGCCGCCAAGCTCAGCTCTTTAGCAGCCACAGTTGCTCCCAGCAATGAGAGTCGAATGCTAAGTAGGCTGGCAGGCTGCCTTCACCAGGGCTGGGAGCGGAGGAGGATGCAGGGCTGGCCGGGCAGGGAAAGGCAAAGTTCAGCAGGACTGCCTGGAGGGGCGTGGGATGCATCTGCTGAAACCCTGCGCTCGGCTGTTCCATCACAGGGTCATTTTCTCTTTAGGGAGAAATATACCTACTGAGATGAGTTTAAGCACTGTTACAGGTCACAGTGGAGATAAAATTTCACAACCTGGCTGCAGGAGTCCCGGAGCTGGAGGGTAATGGCAGGGGGAGACGGTCTCCTGGCTGGGGAGCAGGGTCCAGCTGTGGGTCTGCCCTGATTCTCACCCTGAGGGTCGCTGGGGTCAAGTTTGGCTTTTCATGCCTCTGTTTGGGCTCTGCACAGGGGGAAAACCACACATCCCTCCCCGAGGTACAGCCACAAAGGCTGTCAGGTGAAACATCAGCAAGAGAATATAATCTTGCTAGCGAGATGCTCCCATTCAGCCACATCCTCTCTGCCCTTGTCTGTCCCACCTGCTCGCTGGGGTCAATTCTCACCCAGTTATATCATTAGACCTTTTGCATAAAAAACCATAAAAGTGATGGCTTTGCATTTACTTTTGGGGTCAAGTCCTGGATGGCACCAATGTAACATCTCCCAGCTCTGCCCGTGAGACCAGGAGTCACTTTGAGAGCTGGGAGCTGCTTCGTTTAGTGTCCAAGCTATCAAATTAAAATGGCGCAGTGTCAGAATCTGTGCAAGGGCACGGGCTCTGGTCAGAGCCTTGCAAAGGTGCAGTTCCCTCCATGCCGAGCCCTGGGCTGATAGCTCCCAGCTTTCCCCGTCTCAGAGGGGGGATCTGGCTTCGAACCAGACAGGCTTCTTCCCAGGCAGATGTGGATATGGCAAGGGATATCCTACAGCCAAACAAAAGGGCAGGTTGGGGTTCTTGCCCTGGCAAGGTTGCTCCTGCCTGGCCATAGCACTGTGCTCAAGAAAAATACCACAGAGCTGGTTTCTTTGGGATTTCTGGTTTCTTTTCCCCATGGAAAAGAAAGTTGCAAGTCAAGTTGCATTAAATACTAGGCATTTTTAATTTAAAAAATCACAGAACTTAAACTCTCCTCCACATGTCTGGGATTGAAAATGTAAATGCTCCCCACCGCATTCACCGACTGAGCATTGTCTCTCCCACAGGAGGAGGAGGAGAGGAAAGAGCTTGGGGTGGAAGTGTCTTCCTGTTGGTTGGAGAGCATCACAGTGAATATCCTGGCAAAAAGGTCGCTGTGCTTTTCTACCATGGATCCTGCTATTGCTCTGACCCGGGGAGCTGGTACATCTTCCGTGTTTCTCCTCCTGGCCCTTCCATCCATTTCACACTAGGGAAACTGAGGCACGGAGAGGCTGTGATCTGCCCAAAGCCATGAAGGCTGACTCTGAGCTCCTGAATCCCAGATTTCTCCCAATCCACTGGATCGAAGTTGCTTTTTAACCCCCAGAAAGCCTTTCCCTGTATGTACCAGGAAGGTGTTCTCTTCCTGCCAGGCAGGGGGCTGTCATGGGTCTTTGCTGTGGTTTTAGCATGGAAAGGACTGTGCAGGGTGAAGCTATAGGACCACCCTCAGGTCTGAATGCAGCAGGGACCCACAGAGGGTGCTGAGGGAAAACTAAGAAAATAGTAAGTGTGCCCCCTACTTTTTTCCTGCCATTTTCTGCTCAGCATTTCCCAACACCAGTGTGTTTAGCAAGTCCCGTGCCTCTGCTTGATGGGCAGCTCAGATTTTATCCTGGCCAAGCCCCTGTCACCTTCATGGGGAGAACGATCACGTCCTCATTCACACCATTTACCTCATTCCTGAAGATATTTAACCTTGCCAGGACTTCCCCTCTTATTCTGAGTCTCCTCTGTTCCTGTTGGGGCCTTTTAAACTCTGTGCAAAGCCTTTAGGAAATCCAGGTGTTTTCTTCTCCGGAGTGTGATTCCAGCTTTCTGAAGGGTATCTTGCTTCAAATAACGTCTCTCACCTGCTGTTCAGCCATGTTCACTTCCTTGCCCTAAGGAAAGGAAAGAAAGGAAGGAAAACTCTCCAGCTTTTCTTCTAGAGGGCATGTGCTGGTGTTCCTCTTCCAATGTGATGTCCTGAAGCATCTCGGCTCAGCTGTCCCCTGGGTATGGTGCCATCACCTCTGGCTGGCATCAAGGGTGACAAGGGGTGCCACAGCACAGAACCCAGCTGCTTTCCCTGCTGCCCACTGCCCTGCCCTGGGGCACTGGACCAGTGGTCTGTTCCATCTGGAGATCTGCTCCAACTGGAGATCTGCTCCATCTGGAGATCTGCTCCATCCAGAAATGCAACTTAACACTGTATCCAAAGGCAAATCTCTTTTTTTTTTCTGGCTTTGGCAATCTCTTAATGAGATACAGGATGTTCAGGATGCCACTGAACCTCCCACTAGCACCAGATAGAGGAGACCCTAAACCAGAAACTGATGCCATTTTTAATCCCTGGAGAAAAGTGATCAGTCTAAAAGTGACCTGTCAGCACAGACCAAAATTAATCAGTTGAACATCAGCCACTGAGATTTTTAGGATTTCAGGACACCACTTTGGCATTATTTCTTATACATACAAGAAAGTATTTGCATATAAAATTGCTCTGTAGCCTTAGAGGCCATTCTTCCATGACGCATTGGTTTGGTTATGGCATGGCATAGCCTACTGCATAGGGATGCTTTCTTCAAATTGTTTCCACAGCTTTTCCTGGGCTGCCCCTAGAAGACAGCAAGCTACTTTCCAGCTGTGGTCTCTCCCACGCAGAGCAGGATAGTCCTATAATTGCTGGTTCTTGGTCACATAATTTCCACGTCCGGCTAGTCCTTGTTGACCTGAGTCCCATGGAGCAGCCTTGTTCTTGGCTCCATCATCAGTTTGATGGGTGCATTGCTTTTTCCTCTTCATTTTGCAGCTCACGATGAATTTAATCAGAGTGAAGTGATGAGCAAGTGAAACTTCATCTCCTGATAGGGACATCATGTTACCTACCACATCTTCAAACACAAGGATCACTCATCAGCAACCCAAATGCAGCCCTGTCTGATGTGGGACCGGTGCTGCTTTCTGGCACGCAGCCACTGGGACAGCAAGTGGAGCCGGATATAAACCCGAGGGATACTCAGAAACAGCACAGCCATCTGTTAGGCTTGCACCCCAGCATTAGAGACAGCAAGACTCTTTACTGAGCTTAAAATCTGAGCTAAATCTTGTACCCTCGGTGTCATCCCAGGACAGGGATAGCAAAACCTGCACCAGGTCCCTGGGGTGAGGAGGGCTGGGGCTCTGGGGGGCTCTCTGGTTGTTCAGTATTTTAGGGATGAAATCCTCTTTCCATGGGTAACCTTCTTTGGGCAGAGGTGCAAATGCTCATTAGCCTTCTTTTCAGCTGTCTAGCCTTTCGCAGGTTTTTCCACCTGGGTACCTGGTTCAAAGAGCTTGTGAAAGGATCAGCTTCAGCCATGGTGGGCAATTTCTGAAAAACCCAGGGAAGTCTCTCTTGCTTATTGGTCATAAACTGAGTTTTGGTGGTAAAACCCCTATCACATCTGGCTGGCACTAATCACAATTCATTCTTCCATCCACACCCACTTTGAAGATGGGCTTTCATTGCCCTGGTAGAAGCTGGATAAATGCTGAGGCAAGCTGAAGGGTCTGGCCATTATGGGTTGTCTCTGCAGTGAAGCACTTGACATCAAAAGTATAGGAAAACAACCACAGTAAAGATCCTGTATCTCCAAGAAGAGATGCAGAAGGAAAAAGAGATTTTTACATATTGAAACTCTCCTGTGGCTGGGAAGTGGAGCTGTTTTGGGATAAAGCAGCATCTCCAGAGGTGCCTGGGTTAGATGTGGTACTTGTAGCCCTGCTCCCATGTGAGCAGCAGACTGAGACTGTGGGGACCCCAGAGCAGATGCTCTCAGCCTGCCCGAGAGCCTCATCTCCCACTGTGTGTGCATCAGTGCTGCAAGAAGTCTCACAGGGGCAAGTATGAGATAAATTGCCCAGGACCCCTCATCCTGGCAGGCAGTTGTCTTAAGCCATGCAGAGTCTGAAGGTCCTCATAGGACCTCAAGGACCTATGTGGAGCATTTGATGCTCATAGTAGGTCTCTGGCTCATTCTCACAAGCAAATAACAACCAAGAATGGTTCCCCTCCTAGGTGAAAGCCTTCAAGCACTGAGCCTCTTTATCTCACTGCTGTTGGAGGCAGGTCAAGGCCTCCTTCTCCAAGCAAAGCCTCCAGCTGGGCCTGGGTCTAAGTGGGAGAAAGCCCAGCTCAGACCAAGGTCCCTTCCTGGCTTATTCCTTCACCTGGCATGAGCCCAACTTATGGACTTCATGCAGAGCAACATGAGATGAGAGCACCCTTTTCACACCCCACTTTTCCTGTCTTTCCACTTTTCCCCAGCCTGCTCACATGATTGCAGCTGTGGCACATGATGACCTTTTTTCCCTTTGCCTGCACTTTGCTTATTGCTTACTGCTCAGTTTGCTACTTCATCAGGGGAAGGCACTTCAAAAACTCCCTGGAGATCCTCACAAGCACTGATCCTGATGCAACAGGGTCTGACATGCTTGCTGCTGCCCAGGAGTTGCCCGATGACCCGTCACCCCGCAGCCCTGGGACAAGCCTGGAAGCACTCCCTGGATTTCAGCCTGGGCCACTGGCTCGGCAGATGGAGCTCTTTCCCAAGGATGCAGGCAGAGCTGCTCTCAGCATACAGTAGGATGCTGTGGCCACTACTTGCAGCTTGGAGCAGCACATGGACACTGTGTGCAGGCTCAGCAGTCAGAAAGAGCCCTGAAATTGGTAGAAAGTTGATTTTGAAGGTTTTCTTTCTGCCAGCTTGGGAAGGAGGAGGTTGTTCGTATAAGAGGATGGGAGTGGGACTTTCCACTGCCTGCTCCTATAGCAATTAGGACTGAAAGACCTATGCAGTAAACTCTGCTTTATTCCCAGTAGTGAGGGGTTGGGATCCTGTGGATAAGGAAAAAGCCCAGGCAATGTTTCTGCTCTAGACCTGAGCTGTATTTGCATGGCTCCAGAGCACTGTCAGGCTTGCACAGGTTACCAGCTTTGCAGCAGCACTTTACAGACACAACCCAGCAAAGTCTGTGCAGTGACTTCCTTGCCGAGATGAGCTAAAAACCCTCCAGGCATCAGGAGCTGTGGGAAGCACTGCAGAGACCCCCAAATCAGCATGGCTGCCAGAAATAAGCCTGCTCAGAGCAGTCGGGTGGATTTCTCCATGCTGCTGGTGCATCCCTGCAGGATACATCCACAAGCCTCCCAGCAGGTCAGACTCTGCTGCTGCTATGGGGTTAATATGAACCAAATTGCTGTTTCAGCCCAAAGACGCAGGTGAGATCCTCACAGACCAAGGGCCAAGGTAGAATCATAGAATCATAGAATGTCCTGAGCGGGAAGGGACCCGCAAGGATCATCAAGTCCAACTCCTGTCCCTGCACAGGACAACCCCAAATTCACACCATCTCTCTGAGGGCATTGCCCAAGTGCTTCTGGAATATCGCCAGGCTTGGTGCCACGACTGCCTCCCTGGGGAGCCTGTTCCAGCGCTCCACCACCCTCTGGGTGAAGAACCTTCTCCCAATACCCAACCTAACCCTCCCCTGGCACATCTTCCTGCCATTCCCTCGGGTCCTGTCCTTGGTCACCAGAGAGAAGAGATCAGCGCCTGCCCCTCCTCCTCCCCTTGTGAGGAAGCTGTAGACCACAATGAGGTCTGCCCTCAGCCTCCTCTTCTCCAGGCTGAACAAACCAAGTGACTTTAGCCGCTCCTCATATGGTTTCTCCTCTAAACCCTTCACCAACTTCNGTCTGTCTGTACATCCAGGGTTGCCGTGCCCCAGGTGCAAAATCCAGCACTTGCCCTTGTTAAACTTCCTACAGCTGGTGATTGCCCAGCTCTCCAGTCTGTCCAGATCCCTCTGCAGGGCCTCTCTGCCCTCGAGAGTGTCAACAGCCCCTCCCAATTTTGTATCATCAGCAAACTTCATTAGGATTCCTTCCAGTCCTACATCCAAGTCATTTATGAAGAGATTAAAGAGTACCGGCCCCAAGAGGGATCCCTGTGGGACCCTGCTAGTGACTGGCTGCCAGCCCAGTGTAACCCCGTTTACTCTGACCCTTTGAGCCCAGCCCATCAGCCAATTGCTCTCCCACTGCACTACGTGTTGATCCAGCTGTATGCCGGGCATTTTGTCCAGGAGGATACTGTGAGAGACAGTATCGAAAGCTTTACTGAAATCCAAAAAGACCACATCAACCAGCTTCCCTTGGTCAGCTAGGTGGGTGACCTTGTCATAGAAGGAAATCAGATTTGTTGCCCTCATGAACCAGTGCTGGCTGGGACCAATGACTGCAAGCAGGTAGTGAAGCCAGCCATCACTGTTGCCCTCGCTGGAGCTATCAGGAATTGCTCAAAGCCCAGAGCTGGGGTGAGCAGGTACATGCAGCACTGTGGCTAATATCCTCCCTGCTTCAGGGCACAAGCGAACTCTGAGTCTTTTCCAGCTCTCAGGAGGAGTGGGATCAAGCAGCACTCCATGACAGGGACTCTGGCCATGTCTAGGGATGTCAGTGCCCCTACCTGCACCTTATGGACTGCAGAGTGTCCTTGGCAATGTCACCTTACCCTCTGCATCCATTCCCCAGCCACTTCCCCCTTGTGTTAAGCCTTGTTGGCTTTGTAGCTAATCTGTGGCAGCTCATGCGATAACCTTGGCTCTCCCTCACTCCCTCTCCTTGTCTGCAGCGATAGCAGATACCTCTTTTCTCACGTCATCTATACACACAGAAAAAACGGTGAACAAACCTCCTCTGTGCCCCTTTAGCAATAAATCCCCCATTTATAACGCCTGCATGTGCCAGGCTGCTATAGGAAATGAGATCTGATGGGAACTGCTTTATTCTTTGGGTGTGTTTTCTGCTAAAAAGATCCCATTTTAAACTGTTTAAAAGGGCTCAGTAAATGATTAATCAGAGTTTGACAGGGCCATAGTTTGTTTATGACCATGACTTATAGCTACCTATGGCGCTTTCTGCTAGGACAAGTCATACACTCTCCCTACCAGTGCCTGATAGTGACTCCTAAGTGTTTGCTAACCTGTTACAAAAGGAGTCTTATTATAGAAAACTATCAATTTATTTAAAGACAGAATTGCTTCCTGGTGGGTTGTTTGATAAGTGATGCTATCCCTGCACCAGCAGGCAGGTAAACCTATTGGAAAGGCAAAAGACTGAGGATTCAGGTGTCACATTGCTGGGACCTGGACCAAGGTCTGACAAACTTGTGCCACGTGTGCCAAGAGATATGGGGGGTTGCTGGGGATAGATTCAGTCTGGAGGAGGCTCTGAGGGTAGGTGTACAAAGGGGTTTAGGTGCATAGCTGCCCTTCGAGCTGGCTGACATGTGTTTCATCACTTCAAACCCTTGCTTAGCTCCCTTTTAACTCTAAGAGGGTCTAAAGTCCTGGCTCATTTTCTGCATGTCATGGTGCTGGGTATGTCAATGTTTAAACTGTGCATGCTAAGGGCTGCTTAGATCCTCGGGGTGAGGAATCCTGGCTCCTTTCTGAAGTCCTGGGGGACTGATGGGGCCAGACCCATACCAGATCAGCACATGATAAACCAGCCTAAATAAAATACAACTGTGCCTGCATCCCTGGAGCATCTGGCTTTCGGGGAGCTCTGGGAGCATTCAAGCCATCCTTGCTTGGAAGTGGTTGCACTTGCATGGGTTAATTAATGGTATTCACCAGAGCAGAGAGGCTTGGCAAGGACTGGTTAAATATTCCTGGGGAAGAATATTGCTGTGATGCCATAACCCCATGGAAGGAGCAAGGAAAACACTGGATCTGGTCTCTGGATCACCAATGTGCACCCATTGGCAAGATTCCTTCTCATCACCCCCAGCAGCCCTCAGGCTGCCGGCTTGGCCAGCAGATGTTTAACACTTTCATGTGCCTTGAAGGGTAGGATTTTGCAGCTTCAGAAACTCCCTTACCCTGGTGGGGTCTATCCTGGGAGTCCCAATTTCATCCTGTTCTGCCTCCAGATGTGCCAGCACCTGCTCTTCCCACCTACTGACCACATCTTTCAGGCAGTACCTCTCCTCTGTGAGGAGCAGGGCTGGGGTATCAGCACAGCGTCCCACCACATCACAGCAGGGAGGAAAACCCAGAAGGCCCTGGGGACAGGACAGCTTAGCCCAAGAGCCCTGACTCCCTTGTATACTGTCTTTCTGCCACTGATCTTCTGCCTCCAGGGTAAACCAAGGGATTTAAAGCAATTGCCTTGGAGAGAAATCACTGCTAGGAAACTTTCCACACATCCTTTACTCTTGTAGGGATTTTGGAGTCCTGATGTCCTTGTGATTTTTTTTAAATGATGTTGTTTAATATTACAAAAAAAAATAAAAGCAGAAGTCCTGAAAATCTTGTTTCCCTCTTCCTTTCCCTTCCTTGTTTCTTCACCCTGGAAAATGGTGGGGCTCATCTTAAAGGAGAGTCCTGTCTCCAGGCTGGTTGGGAGAGTAAAAGGAAGAAGGAAGAAGAGGAGGAAAGCTCCAAGGGCAGCAACTGAGAACTGGCCCAGCACATAAAAACATCTTCAAAGCGAAGAGGTTGTTTTGCAAAAACACCAGGGTTTCACTGGAAACCACCCAAGCTGGAGCCTCAAAGCTCTGTAAGGAGCAGGGCCAGCACTGGGGAGGCTGCCAGGCCTGAGCACTTTGGGGCTGGCAGAATGCCCCGAGCACACATGTAACCCAACCGGCTCCCCAAAACTGTCCCTGTCCCTGATCACCATCTCTTTGGGGCAGCAGCGACCTTCCTTCTCTCACCCCCTACTCCAGACAGAGCTCACCCAGGAAGGATTTTATCCATTCTGGCTCTTTTTCACAGCAAAGCCTCACTCACCCTAAGAGTACATTACAAACACTAACTGAGAGGCTTATTTGGGTGGTTGGGAGGGTGCTGTGATCAATCCCAAACACAGTGACCTCTGGTACTTTTAATGGCTGCCTGGGCAGCTTATCATCTCTGTATACTTAGATACTGATGTCATGGCAGCGCGGGTAAATATGCCTGGCGTGTATTGCTAGGCATGGCTCAGATGAGCAAGCTGGCTCTTTTTCCTCC
Organism: Anhinga rufa; assembly: GCA_013400875.1. Classification (NCBI taxonomy): domain Eukaryota; kingdom Metazoa; phylum Chordata; class Aves; order Suliformes; family Anhingidae; genus Anhinga; species Anhinga rufa. The sequence continues at coordinate 1,332 of VZTV01033707.1, read as the reverse complement.
TCTCCATACAGGCTGCTCCTACAAATTTTCATCCTGTCAGATCACACAGACACCAGGACTGGGAAGCTGGGAGCCCAGTTGCACAGTGTGCGTTGCTTTGAGCCACCTGCCTCAGTTTCCCCTGCCTGTCACTTTTGTTGGCAGTGAGTGCTCTTTCAGATGCTGCAAGCAGCACTGCATCAGCTGCCTTGGTGACACTTGGTGCAGCTGGGACGTGTGTTGTCTTCTTGTGCATTTCTCAGCAAAACAAGATTTGAATGTAATCCTGGTCTTGCAACAACTTCAGTTTAACAATCCCATCCCCAAACTCTGTGCTTAAATATTTTCCACCCCCACTGCACTGTAGCATCTTGCCCGGCGTAAGCCTGCGTGTTAGAAAAACTGAATTAGGATAAAAAATGGAGAAATGGATATAGGCAAACATCCTCTTTTTCCCCTGTTGGGGGCAAGAGGGGCTGTCCTGGGGTGATGTCTCCAGGACAGGCAGCAGGGCAGGCAGCTGAAGCGCTCTTCCAAGCTGCCCTGGAGAAGCACAGCGCTGGCTACAACGTGTGTGCATCCCCTCGTCCCGGTGTCCCCATGCAGCTCAGGGAAGGAGCAAAGTGCAGGGAGATAAAACATCACTTGCTGGCTGCATCCCTGGGGGGTGGTGGGGATGCAGCCAGTGAGGCTGGGCACTTCAGCACAGCATTTCTCTTGCCTGCATTTGATGCAGAGAAGTTTTGTACAGGTGGTAAAATCCGGCAGGGCCTAAAATTAATGTAATAACAAGGTCAGCTTGTGATGTCCTGCTTGTATGTTCAGGTACCAGCCCCCTTCCCTGGCCCCATTCTACTCCAGGCTCTGGCCTGATTTTCATCCCTTCGCCCTTGCTCTGTGGGACGCAGCGAGGCTGCAGCCAAGAGAGGGTCACGGGAATACTGGCAGAGCCTCTCTCTGAAAAAGCCCAGCCCAGCTGCCAGTGCACAGGCTGCTGCCACACAGAGCAAAGCAAGCCTGGGAGGCTGCCGGGCTACAAAGGGAAGAAAAGGAGGTACAAAGATTAGCAAGTTTTAATTGTTTTGTGTGTTTATAAACCTCTGTTTCATGAAATAACACTGCAGGTGTAAGTGGTCAGGCTTTGGAAAGGAGACTCTGACCACCTTCATGCAGCATCTTGGATTTTATGACCACCAGTTGGAAAAAAATCAGCAGCAAAGCTTCTAACAAAGGAGACATGGAGGGTCTGATTACCCACCGTGCAGGAAAACACAGAAACACTCAAAAGGGAGATGCCAAAGAAATGCATTTTCTCAAAAATGTCACACCTGTGAAGCAGAAGCCCTCCAAGGA
>VZTV01033696.1:0-20500 GCA_013400875.1 Anhinga rufa | reverse complement strand
AAAAAAAAAACATTAAAAAAAAAAGCATGGCTGAATTCGTCAGTGTAGCCAACACCAATAGCACTGTGCAATTTATGAAGAGAAAGGGAATGCTGTATATTTATAGCAGAAGAAAGACCTGTCAGACTTGGTTCAACACGCCTTCGTGTTGTACTACGTGCTGATGGAGGGAATGCATCCTGCTGAGAAATTAGAGACAAGCTGCTTGCAAATATTGCAGAGACCATAAATGGAAACCATATGAGCACACATCAGACTTTGTCATAGAGCCTGAGACTGGATTTGTGTCCTGTTATGATAGGAGAAGGTTAAAAAAATAGTAATTTGAGTGTTAAAAGTATTGTAAAACTAATTTGTAAGAGATAGTTCTATTATGCCTAATATTTCACAAGTTCCCAGGTTCAACACAATAAATGAAAATAATAATAAGGGACTCAAAAGTTGCCTGCTCGACCACTCAGATAGCTGGGTTGTTTGTTGGTTGCTTTTCTTCCCTTCTGTGAACCGAACTATTGGTTTACACACCACCTGGTGGTAAATATTGCTGATAAATTTGGGTCAGCCTCTTACGGCTTATTTGTGAATTCTCCTAGGTCCCTATTAAATGGATGGCTTTAGAGTCAATTTTACACCGGATTTACACTCATCAAAGTGATGTCTGGAGTTATGGTGAGTCTAAAATGAGTTATAATTATTGCAAATGGGTTGGAAAATTGCAGGATTTGCTAGCGACTCTACACAGACATTTTTCTCTACACAGACAGAAGACTGAGACATTAAATATAAACAGTGGGCCCGAATCACGTATTCAATAAAGTTCCCATTAAATTGCATGCTAGTGAGATACAAAATGTTTTGCAGAATACGCTTTCAGATGGTGAGCCTTCCCCTGAAAGGGGCTGCAGGTAGGAGACTCTGCTCCATTTGCTGAAATTCTGCTGATGCTTTTCTTCAGCAAGTTCATGTGAAATATAAGCGGGCTGACAATAAAGCCACGTAACGAGAGGAAGGACTTAAAACCATCGAGCACGCTGTCATTCAGTGTCAATCAGCGTAACTCTGCTGTGGCCTAAAATGTTTGTGCTGTCCTGGTATTGAGGGGACAACACTAAAAGGGAAGCAAAGTGATAACCTCCTAAGAGAACCTATTTTATATTTGGTAGAGTTCATAGGCCAGCCTGAAAGAAAAAGGAGCAGAAAGGAAACGTTTCAAAGCAACTTAGTCCAAAATTTCCACTCCATGGGCTTTCATAATCCTGGAAGGTATTTAATGCAGATGGTCAGATCCTGTGTCCTTTTAGAAAAGCACAGCTTCTGGTCCTCTTAAGCTGTTTATGTATCTCGGCATCCAAAATCTTGTTTTGTATCCTAAGCTACAAGACAATCATAATAGCTACATAACGAGAGTACATGGTACGTCAGCAAACGACGCCGAGGCAGCTGGTTTATGCATCTTTCAAAAAATGTTCTTGCTCGTCTCCAAAGAGATTGTTTTGAAACAAAAATACAACTTCCATGTTTAAAAAACCGTTTGCTGGGTTGGAGTCAGGGGGCGGCAATCTGCATTTCCTTTCTGTGAGGCTGGGAAGTTTGTGTGATGTTTAACACTGAGATACTAGCTGAGATTAAAAAAAAAAAAATAAATACCCCAAATAATGCAAAAAGGAAATCAGAATTATTTCGACCTGTTTTACTAATTTGTCCCTCTTCAAAATCATGGCAGAAAATGCTTTTCCTGGGTGGGGTTCTGGCAACGCAGTGCCTCAGGGAAAGCCCTCTGCACTCACCGCCTCTCTGTGCCCAGGCCAAGCACCCTGGGTCCCAGCAAAGCCTCTCTCACGGTCTTCTCTTCCCACCCTGCAGGTGTGACAGTTTGGGAGCTGATGACATTTGGGTCCAAGCCATACGACGGGATCCCCGCCAGTGAAATCTCCTCTGTCCTGGAGAAGGGCGAGCGTTTGCCCCAGCCCCCAATCTGTACCATCGATGTGTACATGATCATGGTCAAATGTGAGTTCACAGCTGGGGTTGTGGGTGCTCACCTAAGTCAGATAAGTAGCACAGTTGCCTTTGTTATGTCGCGTTTGCATATGCTCCGTTCTTGGTGATCACACAGAAATAGGGTTATGTGAAAAGAGTGGTGACACCAGAGTGCACTCCCGCACCTTGAGCTTTAGCTAGGAGCACTGCATGTTGTTTCATTAGTCACTAATTCAGCCAACTAATGTTTTGTCACCATTCACAGCACTGGCTGATGTTGTTGATTATTTTAAACTGTTATCGTCAGGTAGTATAAATCAGCATAACACCACTCACTTTACCTGATACTCTGGGGTTTTTTTGTGTCCAGAAAATAAAATTAACACTGCCTTCTCCTCCAGGCTCCCCTTTAGTTCAGTAATATGCCTCCCCTTGCCATCACACGCACACGATCACATGCTCCTTTTACTAAAGGAGCGCTGTGAGCAGAGGCACCACTGTAAGGGCAGATTCATGCGAGGGTCCAGAGTTCCTCACCCAGTTTCTTCCTCATTTTTGGATGGCTCCTTTTTGGCACACAGCTGTTGCTGTAAAGTAGCACAGGAGGTGGGGGTCTCTGAAGCACTTTTTGGTGATTGTTAGGGCACATCAAAGGGCTTCTGAAGCACAAACCCCTTTTCCGTCTATAACAGCTACTAAAATGTCAGATTATTACCTGGCTTCCTGTGCATCTCTAGACCATGACTGCCACATCCCTGCTCGCTACCAGTAGCGTCTGTGAGGATGCTGATAAGGAGCCCACTAGGTGGCATTTAAGACCTTCTCACTGGAGCTTGTGTTACCTTTTTCTGAAATAGGAGCCACGCTACCATGAACACCCCATAGTGCAGCACTTTTTGGGAGTCCTGGAATGCCCCAGTGGTGCTTTGTCAGAAGAGGCACTGCTCAGGGAGACCCTGATCCTGTGCTCACCAGAGCAAGCAGGAACCAGATCCAGAAGAGTGCACCTAGCCTGGGAGGTGCCCAGACCCAAAAGCAGTGTCCTGGAAACTCCTCCTTGGTGGTGCTGAACCCTATTGACACCTCAGCCCTGCCAACATCTCTGCTTGCAGCAGTCATGTCCCCGGGGCTTCAAAAGATCTGCACTAGATATCAGCCCTCAGGGGCTGAGCCATCGCCCAGCTCAGCAGCTCCATCCATCGCCCTTCCCTTGGGCCAGTCCAGATGCAGGCATTTTGCCAGGCACCTAATCAGCTACCTGTTGCTTTTAAAACACCACCAGTGGAGTGTCCCCATCCCCGTTCACACCGTTACACTGAATTGAAATGCAAGAGCAGGAGGATCTGGGGTTTGAGCCTTCCTTCTGCCACAGGACTCGGTCATCTTCAACTGCTCTGATCACCCCGCATTTGCAGGCTACAGCACAGACCCTGTTGAAGCTGTGCCATTTTGTCCAAAGGAATTCAGGATTCCGAGTCATCTCTTATAAGCAGAGTATAAACTGAAATGTTCAAAGTTATTGCATGGCATTTTTAATTTTTTTATTTATTTAAGAAGCAGTATTTAAACATATGCAACTCGGAGATAAATTCAGAAATGGTAGATGCTACTTCTGCAACATCAGCAAACTCCCAAATGCTCCACTATGTCTGAAAGCAGAAAAGGATTTTTTCTTTAATTAGCAGGGGATCGTATTTCTGGCATGGTAAAAAGTCACTGGCAATGATGAGGTTTTGTTTAATGCAGATTTCAGATAGCATATTGTCACTCCATTTCTCCATTACTATGGATGGGTTGTTTCTTATGAGTTCCTCCAGACACACTAAGCTTGACGTTTATTATTTTTCACTTTAAACACAGGAGTCTCTACATCAGTTCATCAGTTAGTTGATAACAGAAAGTGTGGGTTTCCTAAGTAATCTCACATGTTAAACCACCAGTATCTATATTCGAAATCTCTTCTAGCATTGAGCCGCACTAAGCTGTAGGACTTGTTTTTGTTAAAGTCCGTTTATTAATTAAATACAGCTTAGATGTGGTTAATCTTTCAAAATTTCCCCAGCGAGCGTGTTTTGATTTTCAGAAGACATCTGGTTCAGAGGGTAGCTTCTGCTTGAGGCTTCCCAGGATTTCACAAAGCAGTGCAGTGAGGACTCAGACGGTCAAATCACTCTGCGTCTGCAGGTGCCTGCTGAAGTTAGTTTGCTTCCCCTGTTTCAAGAGCTTTTTCAGACCAGCCTAATTTGGACCAGTCCAGGCTGGCCGCCCATTTGGTATCCTCAGCACCGATGCGTTATTCTCACTTGGGTGCGACCTGCCTGCCCAAGCAGAGATAGGCCAGCAGGAGAGGAGACAGGCTCAGCCTGGAGCTTTTCCAACATGGGGTTTTTATAACCTCCTTCATTCTTACCAAAGCTGCCAAGACGTGCACTTTAAATACTGAAATTCACAGCAGTGGCTGGTGAATTAACTTTTTATGGTGGTCCCTTATGGGTAAATCCTTAACAGTATCTGTGGTGCCGTTCTTTTCGCTGTTACATTTTATTTAAGCTCTGTGTTTGATCACCAAAACAACTTTATTTGTGCGTTGCTTTCCCTGTCATCCCTCTAGGCTGGATGATCGATGCAGACAGCCGTCCCAAGTTTCGCGAACTGATAGCAGAGTTCTCGAAAATGGCCCGTGACCCCCCACGCTATCTCGTTATACAGGTACTAAAGCCAACGGTAGGAAGGTGTCTGATGGGCATTTAACATGAGGCCCAAAATAATTAGTAATGCGTATGAAAATATATAATAGGGATTATTTAAGGCCAGATTTGCCATTGCTTTCCAGGTCTTAAGACATTCAGCTAGAACCACAATCAGAATTTCAAGACCAGTCACTATTTTCTTAGTACTGGTCCCAGTCTAGGACCAGTAACAGTCCATACTGCAGTCCTGAGAGGAGAACAAAGTTTGACCCTCTTCAAAAGGCAGATATTTTACAGCAGCATAGGTGGAGACTGCAGGCCCAAATTCCACTAAACCCTAGGTAAATTTGGTTAAACACACAGATCAAGATTTTACATATTGGACTTCTCGCTAAATTACTTTGTCTGTCAGAGAAGGGGATAATGAGGGCTTGAAGGGAGTCTGCAAGTCCCCTCTGACACTGACTTGTCTCACAGGGAGACGATAGGATGCACCTGCCCAGCCCTACAGATTCCAAGTTTTATCGCACCCTGATGGAGGAGGAGGACATGGAAGATATAGTGGACGCGGATGAGTATCTCGTGCCACACCAGGGCTTCTTCAACAGCCCCTCAACATCCCGCACGCCTCTCTTGAGTTCATTGGTATGAAAGTTTTTCCTCTGTGGAAACATCACAAGCAATTTTAATAGTGAGCTGCTTCTCATAATGTCTGTATGTTCTTTCTCTCTTTTTAAAAGAGTGCTACTAGCAACAACTCTGCTACAACCTGCATTGACAGAAATGGGGTAAGTGGGATGACCTTTAAAAAAGGAGCAACTTCTCCTGTGTGGATCAACTTCTACAAAACAGTCCCTTTAATATCGATTTTCTCTACTTCATACCTAGCAGGGACACCCTGTGAGGGAAGACAGCTTCGTCCAGAGGTATAGCTCAGACCCAACGGGCGCTTTCTTGGAGGACAGCATAGACGACAGCTTCCTGCCAGCCCCAGGTGGGTACCTCTCCCGTGTTTCCATCCCACAGCCACTTATTCACAGGCCGTTTGGTCGTGATATCATCATTGTCCTTCCTTTTCTGTAGAAAAGAAGCAATCCAAATGCTTTCTACCTGTTTTGGTCAGTACACGGGAGTGAAAATGTATGCACATAACCTTTTCCTTGACTTTTTCTGGCTGCTTCTGGCTGTTTCTCATTTCAGTTCCTTCACCAGCCAGGTTCCTCCTGTTTGCCATGTGTTCCATCCGGCCGGGGAGTTCACGTGCGTGGTTATGTGTTTAAAGCTTTCTACCACCCCTGCACTTCGGAAAATATCCTCTGAAAACTGGGTCTCACCCCTTAAACCATTTGAGCAACACAAGCAGCTTTCTGACATTGCACTGCTTTCAGTTTTTGATACATGGAAGGCAGCTCATGATCTCATGTGGACTTACAGTGTCGGTGGTTGGAGAGCAAGCCAGTGAGCACGAAGGGAGCTGGTGCTGGGTTATGCAGCTGTGATGCTTTGTGTCCTTAAAAAAAACCCGACCAACCCTTCCAAGAATACACCACAACTAAAAAAGGGTGAAAGACCCTGCAAGGGGTGGCATTTAAATGAGATGTGGAGTCTCTCTTTCTGCCAGTCTGTATTTTCTAGGCACTTCCCTCATCTCCAAACATTTTTCTAGGGAAACAGCTTCTGGCAGCAAAGCTGCCCGACTGCAATTTCAGAACAGTATCTGGGGCACAGCCACCCCCACGTCACTAAAATCAGCGGTAGCTATCTCACCGTCTCAGGGTCCAAGCCATCTTTCTGCTGCTTTGCAAACCAAATTCCTGAAGGTGAACTTCAGGGCAGCGCGTTTGGTGCCACGGCGCTGCAGTCCCTGCCTTTGGCTCTCTTCAGCTCAAGGAAGTTCAGTGAGATGCTGTTCGTTAAGAGCAAGTGACAGCTGGGTTGAAACTACCCCTTGAGTGATGCAAATGGCTGCATTAGTTATATGTCTTCATTTTCATTCCTTCTCATTTTTATCTTCTTATTCCAGAGTACGTAAACCAGTTGGTGCCCAAGAAAACATCTGCCTCAGCCGTCCAGAATCCGATCTACAACAACTTCTCACTCACAGCAAACTCAAAGGTCCTCATGGACTCCAGCTACCAGAATTCACACAGCACAGCTGTGGACAACCCCGAGTATCTCAACACCAACCAGTCTCCGCTGGCCAAGACAGTCTTCGAGAGCTCTCCATACTGGATCCAGGCAGGCAACCACCAAATAAACCTGGACAATCCTGACTACCAGCAGGACTTCTTACCGAAGGAAACCAAACCTAACGGTCTCTTGAAAGTTCCCGCAGCAGAGAATCCGGAGTACTTGAGGGTAGCAGCACCAAAAAGTGAATACATTGAAGCCTCGGCATGACCATAGAGAATTTCTTCTTGCAGCGAGGCAAGCCAGACTCTCGGTGAACCACCTGGCTGCTGCAAGAACGGACTCTCGCTCGTAGCGAACGGCAACTGCAATGCATCAATAAGCACTCTTTTCCTTTCCAGCACAGGGGCTGAAACTGCGAAGCCTATGTGATGGTTGTTTGGGTCTTCTCTTGACCATTTCCGTATAATAACTGAGACCCATAGCCTGCACTCGGCTGCGTGTTGGGATGGAGCGGGATCTTCCTGGATGGAAGAAATACAGATGCATTCCTTTCATTTTCAAATGGTAGCATGGTGAGAAGCCACTCTGGGATGAACTTGAGAGCTGTACACATTGCACAGTCAAAGTCCTTTCTACAGTCTGTATTTTTATAAATGTTTCTAACAGAATTTTTGGATCTTTTGCAAGATCAGATGCTTGTACTGCTGGTCTGCTATGTGGTGCTCAGATCACCAGCAGGAAAAAAGAAATAATGTTACTAAATAGTTTTCCAAAACTCCTGGAACAGAAACTGTTATTCCAAACCAGCGGATTTTTACAAATTGGCTCCATATATTGCTTCCTGGCACGAAGCGGAGAAGTGCGTCTGGGGGACATATGGGAGCTTGTGCCCAGGGCAGTATGGAGTGGATCACTCTGGGGAAAACTAGCACAAGGAGCAAAATGGCACGATGCATCACCTACTGACCACTACTGCTAAAAACTGACAGGAGGAACTTGCCTCAAAGTCATCTGTACATGGTTATAAAGTACTCGCTAGTCTGCTTTCTGATGGTCAAACACAAGACTTTTTTTTTTTCTGATCCCTTACGCAGCTGTCAAGTTGTCAGAATGCCTTTCTTCTTCAACAAAACTGTTAAAGATGTTGCCGTAACTGAAAAATGAAGTGTCAAATAATGTTTAGCAGACTTTAATTAAATGTCAAGGAAATGCAATGGTGGCAAATTGGAGCATTCACGAGACAGACTGGAAGAGCTATACTGAATTAAACGTGACTAGGGCAAGAAACACAGGTAGCTTAGCCAAGCAGTTTTATTTCCCTTCTTAAAGGGGCTCAGAGCAGAAATCATTTTCCCTTATACACTTGGCAAAGAAAAGGGGTATATCAGTGTTAGGCTTTGTTCACTTCAAGGCAGAATACTGCCAATTGCTGTACCGTGCTGGGGCAGAGGCTGGGGCTGGTTGCCTGTTCCTTTGGGGTTACGTATCGTGGCAATGCAGGAGGGGCAGTGAGAATTAATTAAGGAAAGGAAGAGTAATCTGGAGTGATGGAAAATATTATCTCCCTCTTCTGAAACACAGGGCTGCCTAGTTCTTCTTTAAAATACCCGGCATCATCTTCTGTTATCGAAGTGGGATATGCAGAGTAGGCATGGCTCAGATTTTAGCTTCATAGTATAAATCAATCACGGCAGCAGAAGCAGATACTCTTTCCAGGGGCCCGTGGTACAGAACTTCAGATTCTTCCATCATTAACATTTCTTATGAATGTCGGAGGAGTAAAATGCCTAAAGTGTGAATTTAGTCAGTAATTTAGATGCATCCCACCAGCAGCTTGGCAGTGTTATTTTAATCAAACCACTAGATCAGAAAGCAAATGCACATTTGTTGGTTTTGGTACAAAGGTTGAACTAGTTGAACATTGGCAGCTTGCTTGAGGGTAACATAAGAGGCTGAGTTGCAGAGGATATGTAGCCTATATTAAGTAGCAAGAAATAGGCATATTTATGCCACCGCTGTGTTTTGAATATATCAGTATGTGTTTCAGTTTAAGTATTGCATCCGGAGTCCAGGAGCAAGAAGCAAACCCTCAGAATGTTGTTTTTACAGATTTATTGAGGAATGAAGGACAAGAACGGTCATGTAAGTGACCCCTCTTATAAGTAACACGGTGTAAAATGCATTAGCAGCTTGTGTGTGTGCAGTAGTCCATCGGCCACACTGCAGTCTAGGGTAGAGCAGTATACTGGGTCAAAATCCAAAGAGTGTCCTGTTTGGTACCTCTGTGTCACCATGACCAGGCCCCAGGCACAGTGGTATGGAGGATGCAATGTTTAACTTTGATTATTAGTCTTTGTGTTTAAAACACTACCCAAAATTCAGTTCCCACGTCCAATTAGTGGCAGATTTCTCCTTGCATTCCTGAGAGCAGATTTGCTGTGTTGCTCTCACAAGCGTGCAGCATGTACGCACAGGCAGCACCGCTTTTCTCCACCCACCGCCCCAGGAGGAGTGTACAGAACACCAAAAAAAAGTTCTTAACAGAAATCACAGATAAATTTAAATTTGCTAAATCTGTTACGTCTCCACGCAGAATACTAGAAAATCACACAGCGCACATTCTCCTGCAGAATCTTTCCGACGCTATTGCACAAAAGAATTTATTGATGTTTTGTTTTAATCTGTTAGTTAAAACAAGAAAGAAGTAGAAGTAGGTATCACTAGCATGAACATTATTTAATAGAGGTTAATATGCTTGCCTGTAACCATTTAGGAGGGATTCAGTAGTGACACATTGCTAGAAACCGGGAGATTCATCTAAAAATTAAGCAACAGAAGTTTGAAAGAGCATCGCTTTTGGAATGTGTTGTTTTTGATGAGAAAAGCAGGAAAGAGGATGTAGGACCACCAATGTACAGATTCCGGATTGGTGGGATCAGCTGTATTGTAAAATAGTTCTGGTAAAGAAGCATCCTGTAAATTTGTAATGATTATTTCACATGATGTGTAAGCCAGCAAAAACCAAAAAGTGGGCAGTGTGCTGTAGTCCGTGAGCAGTGCCTGTAGGGGCAGATACAGCGGCAGTGGGAGCGACGGGCCCGCGCAGCTGCCTGGCTGTCACTGGAGGCAGGGGTGTTACGCAGGGTGATGCCTATAGGGTAACAGACAGTAGCAATGTACTAAATGATTTCCACTGAGATGAAAAAAAAACAAACACAAAATAATAATAAAAAAATCAATAAGCAGCTGAAATGGGCTGGTTTTCCCACTGCAGCTCACTGACCATGTAACACAAAGGGGCCCTGTGTGGATCATGGGTCCCTCATAAAGGCGAACACAGTTAGGCAGCGTTTCATGGGACCTTGCTGATGCGCTGCTGCATGAAGTTTAGGCTACTGGGACACACCACTAGGAGATAAAAGTTGCGTTTTGACAAATATTAGGAAAAAAAATACACTGCATCTTGAGAGCTTACATAAATCAGCATCCAAAAATAACTTGAAAGTTCTGCCGTTGTCTCTCAGGAGATGTGGGTAGAAAATGCCGATTTTTAAAACACAGCTGAATAGGGGAGTGTAGCAGGGCACAGCCACTTTTAAAAGCTAACAGAGTCTTGACAATCAAGAAAATAAAAATTTCCCTTTTTACTATATTTCTCATGAAAGGCAAAATAAAAACATTCACAAGTTAGTGCTTAGTGTCTCTTAATCATAAAGCAGTGGTTAATATGGAACTGCTTTTGCAATGATAAGTTAAGACTTTTAATGACCGCTAAATATATTAAAATGTAAGTTAAGTCAAGAGTCTTCATCTTACTTTGATGTTTCCCAGTGATCTGTGTGCAGTGTCAGCGCACTTGACTTCATCTGGGCCTCGAGTTGTTTTCTTCTGCTTCAAAGGCAGTTGGCTTGGAGAATTTCCTTCATATTGCAATTGGTCTCGCCGGGTAAATTCATCCAAGAGGCCAGGGGCTTGCTTTTGTTTCCAGCTGGCAGGAAACAATGCAGTGAGTTTTCTAGAGAAAGCAGCTGGAAATAAATGGTGGTTTCTGGAATGCCTCAGGGTGATGCCCTGTCCCACCAGCGTCACTGTCGGATGGCCACGTGAAGCCCCAGCAGTAGAAAATACAGTCCTGTGGTTTATTTGAAAGGAAGGGGCTTGTGTAGTGAGAGTAATGCCAGGGAAGGGGTGCAGCCAGCCAACCTATACCTAGGACAGCTGCCAAATTTGCCCACTGACGTCACTGAGGCCACTGACTGTTCCTGCAGGTACAGGTGGGAGTAGACACGTGGCCCCTGTCCCTGCTCCGGGCCTGAAGTGAAGCCCTCTTGCAGAGATTGCTTGTGCAAAAACCAGTGTTTGCAGCGTTCGTACGATGGGGTGAATCTCTGTTTTTCCCTAGGAGGTGCAGTCAGGGCTACAAGTGTCACAGGACCCCCAGGCAGCTTCAAGAGGTCCCCTCACAAGGTGCCTGGGGTGTCCTTGGTCTGTCTGGGGGTGCTCCGGGATGCCAAGGAGAAACTTCGCGTTTCCAGACCAGCGCTCATTTTTCAGATTCAGAGTTCAACATCTTCTGCTAGTATGACTGCTGCCTCTCCGAATGAGCAGTTACGGTACTCTGGCTTTTGTTTCCCGCTGTGTTTCTCTGTGAGAAAATATCTGAATCAGGACTAAGTATGAAAATGTACCTGTGTCCTCCTTCCTGATGGAAACGGTATACTCATGAAATGTCAGACTCTGTGTATAACGCTTAGCCAGAATTCCTTCTAATGTTTTATCACCACTGGTTCAAATTTTTGTATTGGGATCCCATTTTCTACCTTTCTTTTTGTAAGTGCTATCTCTTTGTTCTGACGTACAACTTTTAAGGAGCCTTTTTAAAATAATAATAAAAAAAAAATAGAAAAAAAAAAGTTTATACAAAAGGAAAACACGACACCTTCAGGTAGCTTGTCAAATGGGCTGCATTAGGACCAAAGATGTAACGTCTTGTTTTCTTGCTTTAAAGGAATAGGGTATTGATCACCGCCTCCACAGCCTCTCGTTACAGGGAAAAGCTATAGATCTCTACTCGTCACTGGGGCTGGGCCAGACCTCCGCTGAGCCAAGAGGGCTTGACAGGAGCGTGAGGCCTGTCCATAGCAAACCAAACCAAATATCAGGACCAGGTATCACTTCAGGGCCAGACCTACAACCTCTACTTCATTTTGATTCATTTTCTACTCAACGCAATAGCTAAACAGGGACACAGTCAAGAAAAAAAGAAGCAAATACATGACGATTTGGCTCAGTATCAGGAAAAAATACAATGTGAAGATGAGACATGGCGAGATAACTGCTTTTTATGTGAGGAAATGTGTAGGCAGACAGTGAGACTTTAAACTGATAACACTTTTGGTTATGTATTACTTTAATTATGCGGGGGAGTTGCAATCACGGCGCTTCCATGACAGTCCTTGCATTCCGCCATGCGTCCTGCCTCTGTTCGACTTCAGGTGTTTTGGCAGATCACCTGTATTACTGTGGCCACGCGGACTGAGAATTGCGGGTTGGTCAGAGGTACTGCATGCAACCTCTCCTTCTTATACAGGGAGAGAAGAGCGCGGCAGCAGTAGGCTGTACCACAGTTAGTGGTCAAGCAAAGCCACAGCAGCATCCAAAAAAACGGTTTCCTGTGGAAAAAAATCGGTAACTGGGAGACCTAGCTGGCAAAAGACGCACGCCACTTGTTGCACCACTGAAGTCAGCAGGCAAAATGCCTTCAGCCAAGATTCAGGGCTGGTGCTTCACCAACTTTGCTCTTGCCCTCTTACGTGGTGCAGATGGGGCTATCTGGATGCACGGCAGCACGGGCCTTGTGGTCTCTCCGTACCTCTCGCCTCGAAGTAATGGATTCTTCAGATTAATAAGGTGAAAACCAGAAATCAAACCTACCGCTAATGACTGGATTGGTTGAAGGTGTTGTTCCTATGTAGCTGATACGGTACATCATTTCCAGTTGTGCTGGAATTTATCCAGACCCTTCTTACCTCTCGCAAGCTAGCAGGGGAGTGTGCATTTGCAACCACCATCGATGTTATCCTCACGTTTTGTGAAAGGGAATAAGTAAAGTAGTTATCTACAATGGTAGGAGGCTTGGCTTACATACCTAGGTTGCTTTTTTAATCCTATGTTCCTAATATCATTCCCCTTGAAATTAATGGGATGTTTAACTTGATTACACTAAGAGTATAAAGCAAGGCTAATGTTGAGTGATTTTTTGAAAATCCCTCGCAATAATCAGAGATCCTATGGATCCATTGCCCGTTTTAGGCTGCTTTGTATTGATGCAATCAACCAAGTATAAGGTATAATGTCTTGGTTTTAATAAACTGTCAAGCAATATATCCATAGATACAGGTGGTACCCTCACAGCATGTAAAGTTACTCAACTATGAAAGCACTATTTGTACAGTAAGAAACTCTTGACTTTTATATGGTTTAATGGTTTATACTGTTGATCAAAGATTGTTTGTATATTGAGCGATAAAAATGAGGTGTATATTATTCTTTTTAATGGTTTTTAATTTTTTGAGAACTTTTATTGTAATATACTGTTGTATCTGGGGGGAAGAAATACCAATGGCTAGCTTGTAGGGTTTGTAGCCAGAGAAGAACTCACATTAAGGGTTCTTTATTGATGGACTTAGATTTATTTTTTTTCTGGTAAAAGTTGTCACCTTGGGGATTTATCCAGAGCTTAGTGAAGCTAATAACAGGACCCTTTCCTCTCTCCAAGACTCTTTGGCTCTCTGCACGCGCAGTGCTGGAGTTTCACAAGGTGAGCAGTAATACAGCTAACGCATGCGACCATTGGCAGTGCAATATGAAAGCCCAGGTCCTGCGTATCAGGGCGCTAACAAAAGGTGCTCTTTCCAATTGCATGGCAGGTTCTCACTTCACTTTTATTATACTAGCAGATGCAGAGGCAAAGCAATCCCTCAAAAGCTTATCCATAAGACATGTGGCGTACGAAGCCAATCTGCTGGCCATTTCCGAATTGCATAGCTATGAGCTGTGCAACAGCAACGCGGGACTCCCTCATAAGGAAAGGCAAAATAGAGTCTCGACCAGGGTCACACCAGTGACTTATATTGTTGTACTACACTATGCGAAAAGAGAAAATCTCATAGCAAAGCCAGTCAAATGAAGCCCCAGTGTTCCCCTGAGTATTGGTGTTTAATTATCCAACTGGTAGAACGTGTAGCAAACAAAGACGAAAGGAATTACAGGGTCCTCAACAAAACAGAGAGAAATATGCTGGGTTGTCAAAACAGTAAAGAAGAGAGGAACTGGAACTGTCCATACACGTTCAGCCTGGATAAGTCCCTGGTATCACGATTAGTAAATTAAATAATTTTTGTCTTTATAGATGAACTCTGTACATAGAAAAAAAAAGCCACTACAGCACCTTTCTCATTTTCATCTTTCCATCCAGTCCCTTCCAATACGTAGGCTGCATGTTTTACCAGCTCAATCTATTTTATGCAGAAATTACATAGTCTTAATCTTCATATTACTGGTTCTCAGAAATGTTTAATGCGTATTAATGCATGATATTTTTATTTTAATAAAAGGAATTAAATAAATCTTTGCTCTTTTGGCACATGATTTCCCCACCCCCTTCCCCCTCTTTAGTGATCAGCTGGCTTGGGAATACTCTATATATGTTAGTATTGATGTTACGAAGAATAGTAATTAGTATTAATATCGAGAAGGAAACTGAAATGCATGTTGTATGTCCGCACACCTCCTCTGGGAAGAGGAGAAAACGACTTATAGATTCAAAAGTCTTTATCAGACAGGAAACCGATGTTCTCCGTATGTCTTGGGTAGGATAACAGATGCAGAGCAATGCCTCTGTACTTACCCCAGAGAGGTGGGGATACTGATGGGGCTAAATCCCACTGCCAAAGCACTGAAAGAGAGGAACCTAAAATGAAGAATGGTGTAGGTATAGAAAAGCGCGGGTATTTGGGAGGGACGAGCATTCAGAAATTCCACTGAGCCCAGAGCCAACTTCAAAAATATATAAAAAGTGGCAAAGGGTGCAAGAGGAGAAGACAGCCGAAGAAACAGAGCTGCAGTTTAACCCCCCTGTCTGCCTGCACAGGATATGGTAGGTTAAGATAAGATAAAGAAAATTGCTATTTAAAGATAGCAGAGGAATACAAGCCTCTTCCACACACTCAGTCATTGGCAGCAGCGCTAAGGGAGCCTCACCCTTCAGCACTCCTGAGCTCAGCCCGCAAGAACAACAAAGCCAGGCTCTAGGGAACTAGTCTGAAAGCGCGGTAATTACATCGGGTCATGTAAGAAAGTTCCAGGGCGGCCACTAAAAGAGCCAACTGTGCTCTGAGGAGGCTCCGCAACCGCAGTCGGACCACCTGCCGTGGCACCTGGGACAGAGCTACGTGCCTGCTACAGCGCTGAACGTGGAAGGGCTTCACCACGGCTCTTTGGGGCAGCCGCGTTTCAGCACTAACTGGTCACAGACGGCCTTGCTCATTCCCGCCCTACGGCTGCCAACTGGGGCAACAGATCTGCAGCAGCATTTCGCAAGGGGTGTTCGTACTGGACATGAGTCTGGCAAGAAAGAAGGACCTTGCAATTACCAAAGGCAGGTGCTGAGGACTGCAAAGAAGGTGACTTAGCTTCCTTAAGGTTGCATTATGTTTGCTGGCAGAGACGGGCTCAGCTCCTGCGTCAGCACCCACCTGAGCCAGATCCATGGCAGACCCCAGGAGGGGAGCCGCTGGCCCAGCAGGCACCAAGGGGCATGTCCTGCTCAGGGTGCTCAGCGGGGTGGCTCGTCTTGCTCCCCACATCCCTGCCCACAGGATGAGGTGGCCTGCTTGGAACTCACCTGTAAGTATATATGGGGGAGTAATCCCCCAGTCCCACAACGTGGATTATTGTTGCTGTTCCGTTGAGAGAGGAGCTGGAACGATCAGGTGGTGCTTTAAATTGTTGGGAATTGAAATCTCTCTAATAAGCACCATCTGTATGAAGTTCAACACCAGAGCTCTTGTTGCAGAAAGCCTTTTACTTTAAAACCTGTTTTCTTTCTAAAAGAGGTATGTTATTTTAATGTATGTGTTAACCCCAGAGACTGCTGCCTTCAGTGAGTTACAGCCCCACAAAACTGAACTAGCTCAGAAACAGCGCAGTGTTTGTCATCTTTATCCAGTATCATATGGGCTGGTTTGCACTGGTTTTTTCCTTTTCTTTTTTTGGGGGGGCACAGACTTGCGGATTGCACTAGACTTCACTGGACACTGTCACTCTCAGACGGGAGCAATGATGATACAACAGATTCTTGTCTCACAGACAGCTTTTATTTAGCAGAATTTTTACTGGCACTCATTTCAGAAGCCAAAGTACAGCTAGTAAGGGTCACAGCTGGTTATATAGGTTTCCATCTAGCTCTTGGAGCCCGTTAAATCATCAAAAGCAGAGGACCTGCACGTGAGTTTAATGCTTGTGGATAAGAAACACAGCAAGGCGTGACTGCCCGTGGAGACCAAGCCATGCTAGGTCAAACCAAGCTGGGCTAGGCAAAAATGTAACTGGGGTGCAGCCCTGGCACAGCACAGTGGTGATGTCCTCCAGGCTCAGCGCTCTCCCCTGCGACCAGACCTGCCACGGGGCAACCATAGAAAGCACATGCAGCTTTTTGAGATTTCCAAAAGGAAGCCAAGCTTGCAAAGTCTGCATAGTTTCTGGTGCCTGTACCTTCGGCTTGGCACTTAGGGTGCAGCCAACAAGACTACTACAACTACCCTTGCTTCTCAGAGCAGCGGAAGGAAAGCTAATAGTGCCCTCTCTTGGAAGAGAAGCAAACTCCGTCCACAGCATACATTGCTTTAAAATAGGTCTCCCAGCAAACAGAGCAGAAAAAAACGAGCTTGCATAGGCGATTTATTTTCCAGTCCATTTGGAGCACAGGTTCATAGTACATTTAATCCAACCTAAGTACGGGCTGCTGCTGGAAAGGGTCGCTGCACTGATCTGATGGAAAATTAATCCTTCTTGTTGGCAGTTTAGTTTCAGTAAACTCGCAATGCAATTGCATGCGTGATAGAGCTGACTCTGACGTGGCAACGTGCATCCAAAGGACATGACTGTACCCCTTGGTGGCAAGCGTACAAGTGACAAAATTTTAACAAGGGTGACATCCTTCTGCCCTCAGAAGCTCTCGTGCATGTTACTGTGAAGCACTCCGCTTCCCTAATGCTCAGTTATTGGGTTTCTTCACGTCTTGCAAGGAAAGGAATGCTGTGCAGATGATGCTGTGAAGAGTCTTAAAATAATGTGAATAGGCTGCGTCAGGACAAAGAGATTTATGTTCATTTTTGGTTTGTGATCGTTAAGCTGCTGGTGGGCAGTAGTCTTTGCCCCGGCCTTCTGTTTCAAGAGGAGGCTCTAGCATAGATGTATCCCACTGCAGAAATGAAAAAGGCTCTTTTCGGTGAATGGCAGTTTTAGAAATGCCACGGTCTTGCCTAAGGCAAATAATGCCTCTGCATACTTCTAAAAATTAATATATTGGTCTCTGGGACTTACTAATGCAAGATTATTTCTAGAACTTGTTTTATTGTTTCAGAATACAATGGAGGTCTGCCAAAAAAATCTGACCACAAAAAATCTGTTTTGCTGTCAATAATGTTGCTGGAATAGACTTGTAAACAGGCAGGGCTCTGAATAGTTCTCAGGTTTTGTGTGCTAAGCCGACAAACCTAACTTCAATCCGACTTCAGTTGTTTAGGTGGGCAAAAGTAACAAAATGCCCGTGTGCCAAAACCTGAGATCTTTTTGGAGCTTAGCTGTCTTTTTTATTCACAGAGGACAACAGGCCGCCCTCTGAGGCACAGCTCCCTAAGTAATACCTAACACTACAAGAACACGCACAGCTTCCTTCCTCCTGGAAGTCAGGCTGCTTTCTCCCCGGTTTCATATCAAAGCAAAACCATGCTGATTCCCCTGGCGAGGAAGTCTTTGTATACCACTGGGGTGTTACTCCACCATGAGGTAGGCAGCAGCGAAGTACACCTTCATAGTTACTCGATGGTGAGGTTTCCTCCAATGGGCACTTGAAACCAACACAAAAAGTCAGGTGGACACCAGGCAGTTCCTGGGAGAAACAGTGATCTATACATGATTAAACAAAATGTGATTAGGCAATAGTTGTTAGAGGTAGCACTGATCCCAAATTCATCTTTGTAAGCATCTTGTCAGAGTGCTAATTGCATTGGCTTTTCTAATGCTTCCCTTCAATAGAGGATGGTTCAGGCCAATAAGTTATTTCTCCCAGGGGGACAATGCTCGCTGGGAAGCTTGATATCATTATTTAGCCAGAGATGAGCCCATTCAAATGCTGGTAGCTGGGCCAGCTCAGAGGATTTCCAGTAGGCTGGTTGCAGGGGGAAGCCGGTGGCAGGAGGCAGGAGGGAGGGTGGAGGTGGCACATTCAGACTAAGCAAAGTAATCCTGCAGAGACCTCTGGGTGGCCCTGGCTGCTTCGTGGCATTGGAGGAATTGCCTATAGAAGTCAATTTTTCAGTCCATGTTTAAGACTTCAGCTGCAGTGATGGCAGCCGCAGTTCCTTTAACAAAGGGTGGGTGCAATTACACAAGCATTAGCTCTGCAGCTGAATTACATATAGACTGGTTTGTGTACTGTACGTTTCTTAGCAAGGTTTCTTAGGTACCCAGATTAGTTAGGTGCCCTTGAAGTCGGCCTGTTAGATTTTGCATGGAAAAGAAGACCCCTGTACCAAGCATGACTTCTACAACGAGATGCTGGATATGTAGTCTTGTCTTCTGGTCTAATCTTTCCAACCAAAGAGGTTTGCTCAGCAGGTACAACAGGGCACAGGTACATATATATCCTCTTGCAGGATGTAATTTCCTATTTTGCAAGCCTGTCAGCTGCTTACATAGAGAAGGTATTACCTCGAAGAGTTTTTAATGGGCTCATAGGTAAGATTTCCTCCTGAATGCTGGGTTACTGAGTAATGAGGTTATCATTCAAAATGTTTGCTCAGTGACTTGTTTGCTTAGTGACTTGCCTGGTTGGCATGGGGCGGGCGGTGGACATTGTCTACCTGGACTTCTCCAAGGCCTTTGATGCGGTCCCCCACAGCCTCCTCCTGGAGAAATCGATGTGCTATGGCCTAGACAAGTGGTCTGTGCAGTGGGTGAGGAACTGGCTGACAGGCCGCACCCAAAGGGTGGTGGTAAATAGCTCTTTCTCAAACTGGCAACCTGTCACTAGTGGAGTCCCCCAGGGATGGATATTGGGCCCAATGTTATTCAACATCTTTATAAGTGATCTGGATACCGGCATCAAGCGTAGCCTGATGAAGTTTGCTGATGACACCAAGTTGAGCGGGGAAGGAGACACTCCAGAAGGGAGAGCTGCTCTGCAGGGAGATCTGGACAGGCTGGAGGAGTGGGCCAGCAAGAACCTTATGAAGTCCAGCAAGGACAAGTGTAAGGTCATGCACCTGGGAAAACATAACCCAGGAGCGCAGCACAGACTGGGATCCACCTGGCTGGAGAGCAGCTCTGTGGGAAGGGACCTGGGGGTCCTGGTGGGCAGAAAGCTCAANTACAAAAAGGATGTGGACAGGCTGGAAGGGGTCCAGAGAAGGGCCACCAAGATGATGGGAGGACTGGGAAGCCTGCCATATGAGGATAGGCTGGGAGAACTGGGTTTGTTCAGCCTCGAGAAAAGGAGGCTCCGAGGGGATCTCATCACCGTGTACCAGTACTTAAGGGGTAGTTACAAAGAAGATGGAGACTCCCTTTTCACACGGAGTCACACGGAGAGGACAAGGGGGAACGGACACAAATTGCTCTTGGGGAGATTCCGATTGGACACCAGAGGGAAATTTTTCACCCTGAGGACAGTCACCATTGGAATAATCTCCCCAGGGAAGGGGTTGACTCGGCCACGTTGGACACCTTCAAGAGTCGTCTGGACAGGGTGCTGGGCCATCTTGTTTAGACTGTGCTCTTCCTAGAAAGGTTGGACTAGATGATCCCTGAGGTCCCTTCCAACCTGGGATTCTGTGATTCTGTAAACTTTCCTGGGTGAAAGACTGCTATCCTATTAACATCTATTTCAAACTAATTTAATGACCACAACTTAAATTTATGCTTTCTCACACATAGAATTACCAAAAAATTACCCAGAGGCTATTGGGAAATTACTAAATAGGTTCATTACAAATTGAATTACCCCAAGAAGTAAACAGGCCCTCTTTCTCACACACTTTCCCTGAGCACCTACTTTTAGCCACTGGGAGAGGAAGGATATTTTGCTATATAGACCTTTGATCTGATGACACCCAGCCAAAATTTTAATAATACTGATGGAAGCTAGAGGGCAAGGGTGGCTGCACCCACTCCTGAAACACTTTTTGGCAGTTCACTCCCATTCAGAAGCAGAAGAGTTAATCCCTGGTGCTGGGGATGCTTCAGCTCTCCAGTGAGTATAAAGCAATGGGGTCCAACTGGAGCCCTGCTGATTTACATCCACTGGGCCAGCAGTGGATAAAGTCAGTTCATGAATTTATGGCTTGTCCTCTATTATGTTGACTATGATTTTTGCCTTGAAATATGTAATAGTGTCATGATTTGGGCCGGGATAG